>MPNW01000777.1:39351-52608 GCA_011800805.1 Hirudo medicinalis | reverse complement strand
CAGCGCTCCATCAGTTGGAATGAGATATGGAAGATGTCTCCATATCGATTGGCCTTTGTGATAAGATCGATCTATGACCAATTACCTTCTAGAGACAATTTGCGAAGATGGGGTTTGACGGAAGACTGTAAATGTGAGCTCTGCGGCGAATCAGAGACACTCCATCATGTGCTCTCAAATTGCAAATATGCCCTCGACAACGGTCGGTACACGTGGCGACACAATAAGGTCCTAAAGGAAGTGGTGGAAGCCACCAAAATGGCGGCAGCCAGAGCAAATTCTCGCAAGATTATATTGCAGCGGAAGGTATATTTCTTGCGAGAGGGCTTTTCACTACCCTGCAAGAAACACAAACTCCCTTCGAGGAGAGACATTTTCGCAGAGGCTAATGATTGGACCGTTGCAACCGACCTAGAAGGATTGAGACACTATCCCCAATTGCTTAGGGATAGCGGCAGGAGGCCGGATGTTGTTCTCGCATCGTCGTCGTCAGATGCTTTCATTTTGATAGAGTTGACGGTACCGTGGGAGGATAGGATCNTTGAGACACTATCCCCAATTGCTTAGGGATAGCGGCAGGAGGCCGGATGTTGTTCTCGCATCGTCGTCGTCAGATGCTTTCATTTTGATAGAGTTGACGGTACCGTGGGAGGATAGGATCGAAGCGAATAATGTGCTAAAAATGGAGAAATACTCTGATTTAGCGAAAGATCTGGAGGTTAGCGGCTTTCGGGTAAAGTTAATGTCCGTTGAAGTTGGTGCGAGGGGTTTAGTTGGGAAGTTGGCCTACACGTTCCTCACTCAAATCGGTTTGTCGAGCCGGGAAAGAACTAAGGCTATGACAAAAATGTCGGAGGCAGCGTGTCAGGTCCTAACTCCTCCTGTCGGGAAACTATCTTTTTTCGTCGTTAATGATCGAAAGCCACTCGTTTTTCAAAATAAAAATATATTGGAAGCAAAGAAAACAACAGCAAAACAATAAGCAGATCGCAACTAAAGTACAATGATCGAATTTCGACGCACACCACTCGCACACTCGCTAATACAACTATCGTCTGCCTTCTTCGCGCGCTCACTCGACGCCAATATCACCACGATCTCAACAGCTCGACTCCAACAGCTCTCAACTCCAATCACTCTCCACAACTCTCACAACTCAACTCCAACTCCAATCACTCCAACAACTCTCACTCTCAACTCCAACTCGAACAGCTCCAACAAACTCTAAGCGCTTCACACATACACTCTCTAACCGCTCTACCACGCTTGCTCGGCCTGCCTTGCCGAGCGACGCCATATATATACTGCCACGCGCATTAACATGCAAAACGCAGCCAATCACACTATCGCGCTGTCCCACACAGACGATTAAAACACATCACACGGCCTCATCACGCACACACATCCCTCCGCGCATATAAACAAAATTTACAAATGTCAGAACCCTGACACAGCGGAGGCGGCATCGTGCTGGATTTGGGAGATGAGAGGCCGTAAGCGTCACTAAGAAAGGATAGATTGCGGTTTGGTTGGTGAAGTGATGGCGCGCGCATTCGCAAAATGACGTGAAACGCGAATAAGTGTTTATTGCGATATATGCGCGTCGATAACCACATAATGTATGTAGTAGATGAGGATGTAGTTGGTTTAAGTAGGGTAATAACAGACAGGGACACCCGCCTGATCAGCGGGTGTGGCCCACCCCTGAGAACGTAAGGGCCGAAACGTTCGGTGACGGGGGCACTCCTCTGACAATTCCCTGTCGGTACGCTCCGTGGTAGGAGTTTCTCATTAATAGATGGTGCACCCAAAAATGAATAAAACAAAAATTAATGGATAAGTAATTTTTTAACTGCTTTTAATTAACGATATCTCGATATTTATCAAATATTATCGAAAATTATCATAGAATATATACAGTAGGGTGCCGCAAATTTCTTACAGTTGTTCCACAAAAAAAACTTAATAACTCTGCAATGCCTATGACTACAAATTCAAATTCAATCAGCCAATATTTAAAGTGCCTTATATATCCTAGGATGTCAAGGCACTATAACAAACAGTCAGAAGGCAGTCGAATAAAGAAAATCAAAAATCAAAAATTAAAAAAAAAATCATGAAGAGCGAAGGGGAGCTCGGGATATTGTTGTTACAGCATTGATGTACATCAAAATACTTGTAATTGCATCTATTTTTTTAAGACTACTCCTGCCTCAAGTTTCTACTTTCCATGCCTAACGTATTTCGGCAAAAAGTGAAAATTTTCACTAAAAATCAGAAAATCTCAAACTTTGACTCCGTTGGGGCACCGGAAGACACCATCCAAATTAGATAATATTTTTCACTTTTATTCTCCTACCCAGACGACAATTTTTTTACATTTTGATTTGAAAAAATTAATTTTTTTTATACTGTAAATTAAAAGAAACAGAAATACATTATATTTAATCTTCGTAGGTTGAATATAACGGAACCGTTATATCGCATTGAGAATAATTTTAGTGTCACTTTGGAAAATGATGGAATGTAATAATACGTTTTACGTAAATCATACGTGAAACATTATTACCACTGTCGCCAGTGGACTTTTTGAAATAAACAACCCACATTGTCTTAAAAAAAAAAAATTAATACAGAAAAACCCAGATCTTGTTCAATCGACTGGTCACTAATTATCATTTTTTAATTTATATCTTCAAATTATTCTTCAAAACCACAAATTCACTAAATAATATTTTATTAGATTAATCTGTTCTCAGATGTACAACTTCTCAATTATGTTTTTATACGACGTAACGTTAAGATATTTCATTCACTGCTGTAGACACAGGCAGTATGGCTAACACATTTGATGCTGTGTCATCTTCACAATGTGTAATTATTACATGTTTTGGCAATTCATCCTTTTCATCGGAGGGATGAGGCACTATCCCCAGCTGATTCAGGAGAGTGGACAAAGGCCAGACGCAGTAATGGCATCCAAGAAAACAGACACCATCATCACAGCAGAGCTGACAGTTCCTTTGGAAGACAGAATGGAGCAAAGCAACGTGCTCAAATAAGACAGGTATTCTGAGCTCACGATGGACCTCATTGACAAAGGGTATAGGGTGCACTTCTTTGCCATCGAAGTTGGAGCACGGGGATTGGTGGGTAGGTCCAGTTGTTCCTTCCTTAGAGAGATTGGCCTGCCAGGTAGAGAGAGGAACAAAGATATGGAACGAATGTCGAAGGCTGCCGAAACGGATTCCCATTGGTTGTGGACAAAACAAGACAGCCAAGAGCGTGTCTTCATTAAGCAGGTAGGTGTCTCCATTAAGCCAATGGTAGGAAGCGAGGGCCTCCTGTCAGGTCGGCGAGAGTTTTCCTCTCAAGTCGGCTCAAGCTAGGCCTACATAAACGGCAAAACAAGAATGAAGGAGGGAAGAATGAAGAATAATTGTTGAGAGTTGGAAGTGGAGATAAAAAGTACAAGCCAGCAGAGACACCCGGCTGATCACCGGGTGCGGCCCAACCCCAGAAAGCGTCAGGAGATCAGGGCCGAAACGCTTGAAGACGGAGTCACTCCGCTGAGGAATCTCTGCTGGAGCTCCGCATTACCGGAGTTTCATATTCTATTACATGCTTTGGCAATTCATCCTTTTCAAGTCTTGCGAGTCTTTTAAGCTCAACAATGAGTTCAATAAGAGATGTACTAAAATCATTTTGGTAGAACAAAAAACCAAAGAATTACAGTTTTCCAGAGCTTGATATGAAAGCTGACTTGGATCATTTGGTAATAAACTTTGTAATCCCACCATAATGAAATTGTGTTTTGAAAATCTTTCCTCTAAACTCTTTTGAATAGAATCTTTGAATGGAATACCATAAGTTTCTATTTATGACTGTTCATTAAAATATTCATCGTTAACATAACATTTGCTTGATGAGATTCTTCAAATTAATTATTTGTTCAATATTTTATCTGAGATTTTTTTGTCCATTTATTGATTTTATACTAAATTACATTAATTACATAATTTTTGGACGAATTTGCCTTCTTCCTTAAAAACTTGCTCACATTCTGATGGAATCTTGCGTTTTTATAAAATAATCAGAAAATGTCGAGCCGCCTTTTCGCCATACTTAATTAGCAGTAAATAATAAGTGGACCGCTGTACTACACTGCTACAATAAATCCCTTCCAGGACGACCAAAAACCAAAGATATGGAATATTAAGTGTATTTAAATATTATTGACGCATTTTATTATATCGGAACCAATAATATTTGTTAAATATAAATAATTGAAACCAGTTAATAAAGTTATTTTTTTTATTTAAAAATTTGGGGGGTGTTAGAACCCTCAAACCCTACCCCTTGGGTGCGCCAATGCCACTCACAACAGTTGACCACACCAAAGATGTTGGAGTCATCATTGATTAAGGCTTAAAATTCCGACTCCACACTGATAACATCATACACAAGGCTGCTGTCCGATCGCGACTGATTTACAAATCTTTCATCTCTAGGGACCAGACTCTTCTAATCCAAGCTTTCTGAGAATATGTCAGACCTTTCCTTGCATATTGTCAGGTCTGGAACCCTCACCACAAGTACTTTATTGATATAGGTCTATTAAAATTGTTGTCACCAGATCTAAATAAAGGAATCACTTGAGCAGATTTTAACACGGAAGGGACAATACCAGTATGAAAAGAACAATTAAAGATTGAAGCTAACGGGTCCACAATCAATGATATAAATTCATGAGCAATACATCAGTTTAGACTTTTTATTAACAGATAATACTAAATAAATGGCAGAGGATTATACACTGCTCAACAAACATTTCAAAAAAGATGCAAAATACCTGGTGTAGGAAACATTTGATCGACATCGTGACTAAGATCTACTTCTCGAGGAAATAAATAATTATAACGGGCAAATTTACCACCAAGAATTCTAATTTTGTCATGGCTTGTAGCAAGGACGTAGCTAGTCTCATTCCATTCGTGGATTTTCATTCTTTTCATACCATCAATGTCGATTTTGCTTCGTTCAAGCAAACCCCATTCCTCATTTTTGTGTCCGTAACAACTAACAGAAGCATCGGAATAATAGAAGGATAGCAGATTGAAGTTCCAAATAAAGAATGTTAAACCTAAATTATAAACATTTTCTAAAAATGTCATGTAGAAAAGTGTGACCAATTGACACTCACTTATCGAACATCTCATCTTCGCAATTCACTAATGCACAACCAGACCAGAACTGAAATTCAAAATGTCGGCTCGACACGCACACTCAAAAATTAGAGCCGTTGGAGTTAAAGTAATTTAAAATAAGAAAATGTTTTATCGTAAAATGTCAACACAAAATGCAACGACACAAATGTCCAAATAAGTAAAATCTTAGAAAATATTTGAAATTGTCGTGAAATTATAATTTTTGATTTTCTTGAAAAATTTGACAACAATCATGATCAGTTAATAAAATAAATCAATCGATAGAATGTTATTGTTTTACAATAATAAAATAATTATTATTATTTAAAATTATTTTAAATATTATGTTATGAGCTTAAAAATTAAAAACACAAAACGCTTCGTCAGCTCAATTTTTTAATTCATTAGCATATTATCCAAAGACCTTGTAACGACTGTCAAAAGAGAACGTTTATTCAACAATATGGACGCTAGGCTTATGTATAAAGATCATTCATGGACAGAGTAATGAAGTTTTTATATCATAAAATGACACTAATTTTATAATCACATCTGTTACACCTCCCCTCCAATTGAAATTTGACAGGAGGCTTGGAGATGAGGCCGCTTCTTACATTATACAGGAAGGGGTCGTCAGTTATCAACCGGGGCGTGATCTTGGGAAGCTCTGTCTCTTGATCCAATTCTGGAGTTTTGTTCATGTCTGGCTGCGGTGGATTGACTCTTAATTAGGGTTAAGATGACCTGAAAAGATGTCGATCTCGGAAAACATTTTAGAGAGGGTTTAGAAAATTTAACTTTTGAAGATATATTTTTGTATTTGATAACAAATGAACTACTTAAAGAACACCGGGCAATATGTACAACTTGTAAGACTTTTTAAACAACAGATAACGAATATTGATAGAACAAGACTGAAATTGATATTTTTAATTGAAATTGATAATGGGATTGAAGAGTATATTCTTAAACCATAAAATTGAATAAAAAGAGTTTGGAAGAAGAATTAACAAATGAGGTACTATGAATATAGTATATATTCATATGTGGTACGAAGAAAGTGAGTAGGGTTAAATATAGTAATTAGTGTAAGGAAAAAACCTGTAAATATCATGGGAAGGGCATTATATTAATAATAAGAAAGCATAAAAAGTGCAATTTGTAAACTGTGGATTTGATGAATGTTTAATAGGTTATTGTTAACAAATGTTGACTCAGTTGGAGATAAAAACGGTAACAAGAAAACAACCCGAATAATACGTTTTTGTGAAAGGTTTAACTTATCTAAATGAGAATGAAAAGTAGAAGCCCACACAATATTTCAATAAGTTAGATAGGGATAAATAAAAGAAAAGTACAAAAGAAGAGCTATTTTAGTATTAATAAATGAACTCTGAGTACACCTTAACCCATAACCATATCGTCCGAAAGAACATTGTTAAAAAACACCCTTTGACTCCTGTTAGACAAATAATTAGAAAACCAATTTAAGACAACGCCCCTAACACCATAATTTTCAAGTTTACGTAATAATATGTGATGATTAACAGTATCAAAAGCCTTTTGCTTTTAACAACAAGAAACAAAGCAAAAACAGCATCACCAACATCAATAGCATTGGAAACAACAGATTGCAACAATAATAAGGGCATATAAGTGGAATGATTCTTCCTAAAACTAAATTGAAAGTCATTTAATAAATGAAATTTGTCAAAATAATCATATAGTCTTCTACGTACAATTTTTTTCAATAAGATTGGAAAAGTAAGGTAAAATGGATGTTAAATTCCAAGTTTTATGCAAACTTTTATATTCAGAAAAGGTTATTATAATATGATTTCTTAGCAGCCATCTTTAATTTACTAAATCCATTTCTACAAGTAATAAAAGCATTTTTATTTTGGCTAGTTGGATGTTTAATAAAAGATGTATAGTAGGGCTGTTAAAATTTTCTTGATCGATTAATCGGAATTTGTTTTAATCGATTAATCGATTAAATTCGTTCAAATATAACGCACATATATTCCGCCTACTTTTAGCTGATCTGGTTGCATCGCAACTCTGCATTAGTCAGTATACACTATACACATTCGCCCGACCCTAGTTAGCTAAAACAATCAATGACTTAACTTCACAAAAACACGTTTTAAATTCGTTTATTTGTTTAAAAACTGAGAAAAAACCTGGGAAAAACAAATTAATAATAATGTATAATAATAATAATAGCCGAGGACTGCGATTCAGAGTCACTCAGCAACAGAGTAAGTGTTCGTCTCTTCGGCACAGATGATCTTGTCTCACTGTTTTTTCTTCTTTTGGACGTCTTGCTCGATGTTTTCGATCATAGAAGGCTCTGAATTCATTTGACAATGCTGTCCACACTGCTTCTCTTTTCGCTCTTCTTAGAAATGTGAGCTTCTAGTAACGTGGATCAAAGGCCACAGCCATTTGTAATGTTGGCAAAGCATCTTTACATCTCAGCAATCATTGTACGTTGACTGACCAAGTTGTAGGCCTGGTTTTGAATAGTTGTCCGTAGTCCATCGTCTGAACTAGCAATCCAGTAAGCTAAAGCGACTTTCAAGTCTGCAGAAAGTTTGTCGCTTACAGGCTTTGACTGACACTACAAGAAATTCTTTAGTGATCGTGCTTCAGAACTCTTCTGCCGGTCACTACAACGGCAACGTCTTGATATTTGAGAGGATGTTTGTGCCGAAGGTGATACATTAACGACATATTTGAACCACGGAAAGCAAATTGAGCATTTAGCTTATAAACAAAATGCTTGTTCAACTTTCGTACCTACTACTACTGCTACTGCTACTGCTACTGCTACTGCTACTGCTACTGCTACTGCTACTGCTACTGCTACTGCTACTGCTACTGCTACTGCTACTGCTACTTCTACTGNCAATGTGTCTTTGGATGGCCTGAGGGTCGTCAGTACTTTTTTTCAACAATTTTATGTCGTCTTATGGTTGGGGTCAGTAGGTTGCGTCAATAATTAAAAATTATTTTGCTATTTGATGAGAGGATGTAATGTTAAAAAAAGTGTATTAAAATATTATTAAATGATAATAATAATAAAAAAAAGTAATGATAGTGATGACGATGATAATGTTAATAATAATAATGTAAATAATAATAATAATAACAATTAAAGATTATATAATAATAAAAATGAGAGCAATCAAAGTTTTGAATTCTGTTTGCGATTGTCGCAGATGAATTATAACAATATCCATCTCAACATTGACTTCAAGTTTTATTATTCAGTTTTCAAGTCGATTTTAAACGACATTTTGTTTCGATCCTGCGAGTGGGAAGGTTTTCATCTGATTTCTGGTAATTTTTTTTTTTTTTGAGTTTGAGTTTTATTGATTTAAACAAACAAGCTGTTATATACAAAGCAAAAGCATTCAAACAAATTCAAATAAACTCAAAGGGCCAGCCTTAAGGAAGCGCACGCTTCCGCTATCAGACTGACACAAATAAATCATTATTTGGATTATTTTGGCGGGAATTTTAGATTTTTTATTTTTTATTTTTTTTTTATAAAAATAAAGTTTAAATTTCGTATCTCCGAGTATAATATATAATATAGCATAATATTCCTTGCTTCAGAATATAATTTACTGTCTGGAAAAAGTAATCGCGATTGTTGGAATTAATCATGAACACGTTTCTCAATACGCTTTAAATTTTATTTGTTATTAATTTCATTTCATTTTATTTATTAATTGTACTTCATTATTCCGAAAGATTTTAGAATGAAAATGAACCACATTTTCTCATATAACTGGTCCCCCATTGCCAGTTTTTGGCACAGCAACCTTTCAATGACCTTGCCCGTGACCTTGACCATGACCATGACTGTGACCGTGGCTATGTTCATGGCCAAAACCTGCTAGGAGCACGCTGTTCTTGGTGTAATGGACATTGACCTCCAAGCTAGCGTATGGTTCCGCACAACAGGGGTAGTGCTTGCTTACAACGTCGGCTGATTTAACAGTTGCAAGGAGAGGACAGGTCGAGTTGGAGTAGTAGCTCAAAAGGGGAAGATGCCAGAGACTCAAGGGCACCGTGTTGCTGTCTTCGGACCACGATCCTACCCTGTTAGTGGGTGAGTTAAGGGTTGAGAAGAATTTCAGAAGGGGTTGAACTGAGGTCATTCAAAAAATAAATGGAAAATACAACTTAAATGTATTAAGAAGGACGAAATTGAATAAATAAATCATAAATAAATCATGAATAATGAAAGATAATTAGTCCAAGTTGTAAATAAACTGTCAGCATTGCAAACAACTGATCGATTGACAATTAATATTCATTTTTAATGAATTACGATATCTAATGAATTTACGATAATTAAATTATTAATTGATAGTATAAAATCACGTTAATAATTAACGTGCCAATGTCAACAAGTGTCAATAAAAGGCCAGTAATTCCTCACACATAGTCGCAGTCCAAGCCGTCATCCTCTAGCTTGCACAGGGACTTGTACTCCACAGCAGGCACCCAGATGACCGTGCCGTTGTGGCTGACCACGCACTTCGATGACTGCCTCTTGTCCTCGTGTGAAAGTCTGTTGTCATCGCAATGATTTCGTGGATGATGATGATGACTGCTACTACTGCTACTGCTACTGCTACTGCTACTGCTACTGCTACTGCTACTGCTACTGCTACTGCTACTGCTACTGCTACTGCTACTGCTACTGCTACTTCTACTGCTACTGCTACTGCTACTGCTATTGCTACTGCTACTGCTACTACTACTACTACTACTACTACACTTCGGTGGTGGTTATCGTGCGTTTCGTCGTTCGTTGAAGGTGTTGGCTGGTGCGTGTAGGACTTGGTTTGATACTGCTCGTCGACTCGTCGATATGGATTGGTACCGATACAATACCGGCATGGACACCCGTCTGATCAACGGGTGCGGCCCGACCCCTGAGAGTGTCAGAGGATCCAAGGGCCGAAACGCTAAAAGAAGGGGTTTCCTCTCTGAGGATTCCTGCCGGAGCTCGGAAAGAGTTTCAGCTACTACAACAATTCAAGGAACTTATTCTTACAATGAACAATATTAAATCTATATTGCTTAGACTTAACGTTTAATTTATCATAATTAATAGGTATTTGTACAAATATAGGGAAATGGTCAGAAATATTTTCACCAACTGGCTTGGTCTTGCTGTTGCTGAAAGATGTTAATACATCTCTTGTTGGCTGGAGCTTCGGTCCTTGTTTCAACTGAACGTACCGTTATCTGGGAAGGGCGCCTGTAACAAGCTTGAACTGCATTGTGATTCCATTCACAACAAATGTCTTCCACCAGATCTTTTGATGGCTTGTTCTAATGCAAATTGAAATAGTGAATATTTCAAGGTTAATCTCAGGTCTGTTCACTTCAGAAACTTGCGGCTGTCCGATCCTGTTACCGAATGATTTTGCTTTTGATCGGCACCACTTTGCAAAGTGATTACATTTTTTGTGCATGTTTTTCCAAAGTCTGGACACTGCTTTGGTTGGTGGCATGTGTTGCAATTTCCGTAGATGTTGTCTTGTTCCACTTTTTTCTTCTCGATTGCTGAAATTGTTAACCTCTCTGACTCAATAACATCGATATGATGTGACCTCTGCTGCCCTTTAGATGTCAAGAGCCTTGTTCAGCGTTAGGTCTTGGTCTATCTAACAGCGATCTGTCTTGGATCCGCTTGATCACCGAACTCGCACGATGTGGCTTGGTACTTAAACGGGTCGCAAAACGTCGATCGTCTCGGCTTGATGCTGGACTAAGAATCAAAAAAGAATCCAAAACTGGTACCTTTCAGCGATCATGTTCTTTCGAGGTCTGCTTGCTCCACAGCGCCTTCAAACCTTAAAGTGTTGAACACTTCCAGCTCATCAACTAGCCAACGCCTTTCACAGATCGGCGTTAAACATCCAAGATAGGAGAAGGGAGGTAGGAAACGCATCATCAAGATCAACAAGGGCAATAGGGACAGCGAGGCATGTGAGCATGGGCCCATCATTTTTTGGGCCCTCCTGGGTAACAGAATATTAAAATATTATAATCATGACCTTTTTTGTTTTTTGATTACCAAATTAACATAACCAGGCCCGTATTATGGACTAGACACCATAGGCCTGAGCCTATGGCCTACGAAATCAAAATTTAAAAAAATAATAATATTAAGGGAAAAAATATGGCATTAAATTAACTAGAACACTACTAAGATAGTATGGCCTTTAAATAAACTTAGCCTAGCATAGTCCAGCCAATCAGCACCGCCATGCTTTCACTACGTGTACAGTAGGGTGTCCACAAAAAATGTCGAAATGATGTGCAACATTTATCCCATTCTACTATCACCCCTGATGACAAATATGACTTATATTTTCATTTTAAACCACGAGAACAGTTTTGTGTAAAAATTGAAAATCTTCGCATAACGCTACTCAAGGCCTACATAAGAGTATTTGTACATGAACATGTACTTGAAAAGATTACTCGAGTAGTACTCAAGTACAAGTACAGCCCAATGTAGATAGAAAGTATTCTACAGAAAATGCACTAATGCAGGATTTACATTTTGTTATTACATCATTTACCATGTATCCTTGACTTTTTAGATTAAGTGAAGCCTGTATATTAAGCCAATTGTGTATTTTTGGCCTCCTTAAGTAGATAGTGGTTTGCCTATGGGCTATAAATTAAAACTTGGGATGAACACACCTCACATTTGAGAAATTTTCGTTTGTGGTTTGTTAGTGGTAGTTAGCGAAGGATGGGTGGTTGAGTTGATTCTCTTTGTGTGACATAGCATATGTTGCACGTCAAGCTATATTAAATGGCAACCTGAAAGCCCGGGGGAAACTCAGGAAGGACAACCGGAATCCTAAGAATTTTTTAGACGATGAACTTTCCCGCGATAAATTTTCCGGATGTTCAGGTTCTTTGGCTCTGACTCACTCATTGAATATTGACGAGCTCAATGAGGGAGTATTTTCATGTTTTGTCACAAAAATGGTGCTAAAAATGTTTAATTCCTTAAGCCTTACCTCGTTCTAGACGATGACCATGTATTCAAGAACATGTTGGCACATGATTTTAAGTCTACAAAACCTTAGACAGGATCTTCCAAATTTTTACTGCATTTGCCCTCGCAGCTTGAAATATATCCCGATATCCCTAGGGCACAAATTACTGACAAATTTTTATAATAAAGACTTCAGAAAACACATGTATGGATTTCTTTTCCTTATTCTAATGTTGATACCCCCGTAATAGAAAATATGAGACTTCATTGAGTCAACAATTATTTTCAAATTATTTTAATAACATTTCCAAATCAGATTCTAGATTGGTATCTCCAGCTGAAATGATCCGACAATTACCAATCGAAACATTATTTGCAACTGATACTTTTATTTGATATCAGATTAAATTGAAACGAAACTCAAAAAGTAATCTGGACATGCAAATTCTAAGGATATTTTCTTTAATTTTCAAGGTTGAACAGTGAAAATATTAAATATCAAAACAGAAACCAGTTTAAAATATAAAAAAAACACAAACCAATGAGGACAAACGAAATTTAAAAAAATCATGGATATTATGGACAATTTGGAATAACTGACAGCAGTCAACCTCAGAGAAGCAGAAGTTTCCAATTTGATGAATGAAAAAATTTTTATTGATTTATTTACGGCAATGAGCAACTCTGTCGAGCCACCCTGGTTAATATCTATAGCTTCAACATCTGTGACAATATCATCAACAATTCTATAGCCCCTGTAATTCCAGTTTCCAGCTTCATTGCTTTCTGGTAATAAGTAGAAGGCTCCACAGTCCCCTCCATAGAGAATCCATGGCTTACCATCATAGCTTATTAAAAAACATGTGATGTCATTATAGAATCAATATCTTTCATCAGTAAAATTATTTAAAGAATGTTTTCAAGATCTCTGAACTAATCTTAAGGAAAAGTGATAGGCTTAATAATCTTTGAAGTACAAAGGCTTTTAGATGATCCTATTTTACA
>MPNW01000777.1:23998-34601 GCA_011800805.1 Hirudo medicinalis | reverse complement strand
AAAAATGACTGCATCATCTCCAAATTTGTCACACAGTGGAAAGAGATACTGGTCCAGTGTTTCAACATATTTTAGTGAGTTCTGCTTCCCCTCCAAGAAGACGAGTTCAGATGAACCACGAGAGGAATTGGCAGCCCAGACCATCACTGAGCCACCTCCGAAATTTCTGTTAAAAAATGTTTTTTTGGGCCCTCTGACATCGTGCCAATAATATTTATAGACATCTGGACCATCCAAATTCAATTTCTTTTCATCTGAAAAAATAATAGAGTCCCAGTTCATCTCCGAACTCACCATCTCTTTTGCCCAGTTTAGCCGGATCTTCTTGTTAGCCTCCGTTAGAAGTGGTTGGTGCTACGCTTAACAAACTTCAGGAAACTACTCCTCTGAAGGCATCTGAATACGGTCCATCGACTAACCTCCAAATTTAAGTTATTTTTTAAGTCTCTTGTTGAGCTAAACCCCTTGGAAGCTTCGCGGAGGACAACTCGTTTCTCACGTTCAAAAAGTTTTTGAGATCTTCCTGGACTAGTTTGTGTTCCATAACTTTCTGAATCATTAAAATAACGTCTTATAACCTTTATAGATCGATTAACCCTCCTAGAAATATCTGAAATTGACAAATTCAAGTCTTTAAAGGCCTTTATTTGTCCTTTTAGAAATATCTGAAATTGACAAATTCAAGTCTTTAAAGGCCTTTATTTGTCCTTTTTCGATATCATTAAGTCTCTTTCCAGAACCCATCCATAATAATGTAAACTAACAGTACTTATATTGCATAAGTGAGTTTTGGAAATGGAACCATTTATATAGAGCCTTATTATAATAATCAGATTTTGTGAGTCTGTAATAAAAATTATTTCCTGGACAGGAAGAGACCCCACGCTCAGTTATGAAAACCTCGAAAAACAACATCAAAGGCATTTATTGACTAAATCCCACTAATATTCAAATTTTACTGCTAAATTTTATTGTATATTAATTAAATACGATTTTGCGAATGATATAAATGATATTTGGGTCAAAAATTAGCAGTAATTTAATAGATAACTGTTCAAATTGTGTGATTCTTGAACCTGGGCCAAATATATATATATATATATATAACTAGGAAAAGATATAAACATGGTTCATACAGGTACTAAAATGTCCTAAATTTCTGAAACTTGGATTTTTAGTAGTAAAAAGTCCGTAAAAAACGAGGAAAGTACTAAAAAGATTCTAAAAAGTCCTAAAATTTTACTGGAATTTAATAAATTTTATTGAGGAATCAAAAGGAGTGGGAATTCGCAATCTCTTTGTTCAAGCTGTACAGGGGAACGCACTCAATCAAGTGTCATAATACGTTCGCTTGTCTGTTTGATCTCTTAAAGTTTTGATAATACTACCGATTGTGCCTGGAGTTTGTTCTTTCAATAATAACTCAAACAGGCTAATTCTTGGTACCTGTAAAAGGAACCAAGTTGGAAGTTTGAAGTATTAGTAATTTCAAAATTGATAAATCTGTTATTGGTCACTGCAAAGCATCACTTTTATTTGGATACTTTAGATCAGGAAGAAAGGTAGCTGCAGCTAAAAATGAGAAGCAGAAGATGAAATGATGGGTACGAGAAAGAAACTGAAAACATTAAAGCTTGACCTAGATTTATGAGGCAAAGAATTTTGCAGATTAATGGTGGAAAGTATCTCAACCATGAACGTGGATCTATAACTTGGTCCAGGCCAACAGCATAAGAAAAAAATAATGAGGCAAAAGCTGCAGAAATTGCAAATTTAGAAAAAGAGCTTAAGCATTGAATTTTGTGTCAATAAATTGATATTTTAAGTCTTCAAGTATTTCTATTTTGTATTAAAAATCTAAAGCCTATGAAAACAATAAAGTCTAAATACCAGTCTAAATATTTATGTTAATAATTTCCGTCCTAAAAAACTGAGAGAAAAGTCCTTAAAAGTTCTAAAATAATCCTAAATCTCAGTTTTCAAATAGGAAATGATGCAAAGAGCAACAAGGATGATTAAGGCAAATTTGAGTTACGAGGAGAGATTAAGAAGGAGCAAATCAACAAACCTAGAAATTAGAGATGACCTATAGAAACGTTCAGGATATTAACAGGAAGATTTAAAGCCTTTTAGGCCACCAAAAGCAGTTCTACAAAAGGGCATGAATGTAAGCTATATAGGAAAACAACGGGTACTTTAAAGAATAATTACTTCAGCACCAGAGTTAATCTGTGGATCAAGCTTGATGAGGAGACAATATATTCAGATTCGGTGGAACAATTTAAAACAGAAACATTTTGATATTGAATTAAATAGGAGTGGTTTATCACACAGACATTAGTCTTCTTAAACAGCTATAGATTAATGTTATGTTAAGTTAAAATAATCTAATGAAATATTACTTTTGCAATATTTTATTTTACTTTTTCAAGAAACTCCAGATTTGAAAAAACCCAAGACTCCAGACAATGAACGAACAACCCAAATCTAATTGAAAAAATCCAACACTGGCAACAATAATTTATCAGAGTAACTTTAATTGAAAAATCCCGAAAATATATTGGGAAGTGTATTAGAAAAATATCCAATAAATTATTTGAAACCTATGTGAGATGAGCTGCAGAAACATATGCAAACTGAAATATAATACTTACAACTCTAAATTTCAAAGCAATTAAATGTCTTGAATGTATATTTTAAGTTAAGGCCCTAACTATAACACAATAAGTTAGATAATAAAACTCTTTTTTGACGACATAAAGCTTCACAAAGCATTAGATGATTCTGTCCTTCAGAGAATCATTGATTCTCAACTGAAGGAGCAGAAATTGACAACTCAGCCTAGCCAAAGAAAAATGATTTGTTTATGCAATAAAAACCGGTTCCAGGAAAGGACCCTGCTGACACCAAAACTGCATTGACAACATCCCACTCACAACACTCCACACTGACATCACATATAAGGCTGCTGACCGATTGTGACTATTTTCAAATCATTCACCTCTAGGGACCAGACAATTCTCATCTAAGCTTTCTGCTTTTATGTCAGACCATTCCTTGCATATAGCCACCAGGTATGGAGCCCTCACCACAAGTACTTTATTGATAGCATCGAAAATATTCAAAAGAAATTTACCAAGGCCATATCTGCGATCAGTCGTCTAAGTGCATTGAAACTAAAATCACTCGAATCACTTTATTAGCTTATCTCTGTTTACTAAACAGAATAACCTCGTAAACCAAATTCACCTCGCTAATTATTCATCCACAAGAGAACATCAGTTTAGAATTTTGCTCAACAGATAATACTAAATAAATGGCATAGGATCGCATACATACTTTAAAACAAAAGATGCAAAATACCTGGTGTGGGAAATATTTGTTCTGCTCCAATTCTCACTGCTCGTGGTATATAAACATCAGAGCGGGCAAATTTACCATCAAGTATAGTAAATAATTCAGCGCTTAAAACAAGGACATAGCTAGTCTCATTCCATTCGTGGATTGACATACTTTGAATACGATCAATGTTGATTTTTATTCTTTCAAGCAAACCCCATTCCTCACTTTTGGTCCATAACAAATAACATAAGTATCGGAGTAACAGAATGATAGCAGATTGAAGTTCCAAATGAAGAATGTTAAACCTAAATTATAAACATTTAGTCAAACATTTTCCAAAAATTTCATGTAGAAAAGTGTGACCAATTGTTACTCACTTGTCAAACATCTCATCTTCTTAATTCACAAAGCCGTCTAATGCACAACAGACCAGAACTGAAATTCAAATTGTCGGCGCGTCTCCCAAAAAGTAGGGCTGCTCGAGTAGTTTAAAATATAAAAACGTTTCATCGTAAATTGTCAACGCAAAATACAACCACTTACATGTACAAATAAGTAAAATCTGCGAAAATAGTTGAAATTGTTGTGAAAATTATAATTTTTGATTTTCATGAAAAATTTGCCAACAATAAACAAATAACAAAATTCAATCGATAGCATGTTATTGCTTTAAAGCATCATGAGCTTAAAAAACTTAAAAACAATACAAACGATTCGTCAGCTTTCAAAACAAAGCGACACCCGTTAAAGCCAGTCCGTTAAAAATACTCCCATAGCAAAAAGCCTATTTGATTGTGATCAGCCGATGCTGAGAACACCTTTTAAACTCATCGAAATTTGACTGAAATTACATCATTACATTCAGTATTCCTCTTCAAAATGTTCTTTCTCAATTTTTGAAATAATGAAATAAAGTATAATTTAATAATAGCTTGATTTCTGCACACGTGAAACGAAAACATGGCATTTTCAGGAGCATTTAGACAACCTCAAATCTATTCAAAAACCAATCAAAATTAGTACCATAAAATTTAATTATAACTTAATTTATGCAACATGTTTTCGCCTCTCTGAAGCAGGTGTTATGTGGCGCCTTATAGACGATAACGATACAGAGTTTCATTAGAGTAGCATACATGTTCAAGAACTTCAAGACCACTAATGTAGAGGGAAGCTTTCTCTGAAGAGGAAGGTTTTGAGGGCGCAGAAGACAATAGAATGTTGACTATAAAGAGCCTCTGGCTACCGCTCGCACTCTCTCGCTTAGTGACCGTGTATATTAACTTGTTGTCAGTTAATAAACTCGTACGTTTCTAATTAGTTCTTCTCGATTCGAGCGATATAACATCTTTCATCAAAGATGTTTTGACGGGTGCTGGAGGGTGATATGTGGAAGACGTGATGAAGGAAGTCTTGCGGTTGTTGAACTTGAGGTGGAGGCCTTCGAATTCAGCATGAGCAGGAGGTCCAATGTTGGCGGACTTCAGTTCATGACGGTGGATGACGGCAATGCCGCCACCGCACTTGTGTTGGTGGACGGTAATGAAACTGTCTGGAGCGAGACTATGTGCTATGCATGCGCTAGGGGCATCAGATGGTATCCAGGTTTCAGTCAAAACGAAGATGTCAACGCTCCATCGTGCATATTATCTTTTATAAGAGCGGCCTTGCTAACAGCCGATCTTGAGTTAACCCTTGGATGCCTAAGGTGACACAACTTCCAGTTTTAGCTGAGGGGGGNACACACATGTTGAAGATAATTCTCACAAAAATTCAGGACAAAATTTCTAAAAGTGATTCTAGGATTTCAAAAAAGGAAACTTTGGGGTACAATTGTACCCCCCCTTAGGCATCCAAGGGTTAAGAAGGCCAAGTTTCAAATTGGCTTGGCTTAAACGGTGCAGTTGGACAAGAATGTTGGAGCGAACTCTTCGAGGGCTACATATTTCTTGAGAAAATAACATTTTTCTCACCGCTCTTTTGATTTTCGGTCCTTCTATTGAAGGGGGGAAGAAGAGAGAGTTCCTCACTAGTGTATTTTATGGGAGCCATGTAGAAACCGGCGGATCAATCTTGACTTGACTTCATTATTACATTTTTACAATTATTATTTAATAATTTATTATTATTGGTTATAATATTTAGCATCTTGATCAGGCAAAATAATCCGATGAATTAACATCGGCTCTTATATGCTCTTCGTGAGGTCACGTGACGACGATAAACATTGATATTATTATTATGTGATTAATTATCAAGTTAGGATTATTACTAGTAAGTATAAATAATTATGATAAAATTTTAAATAATTGTAATTAGATGATGTTAATGATAATGACGGCGACGACGACAACGATGATGATGATGATGATTATCAAAATAGATACAATTATGAATGCTAAAATGTAATAGGAGATTTAAAAGGTTTCTACCTTGAACCTTTAGGTTTTTATCTCGACGCCAGATGTCACCCGATAGAACTTATAAATTTCGTATTATAAGTTCTTTGTAAAATAAAATAGTTCTTTGTTTTGCTGATTTTTGAGTCGTGTTTTGTGGAGGTAATGACAGTGATGATGACGATGACGATGATGATGATGAGACATTTTAGATCCGAACCACAGATTTACCTTGATTGATACTATCTTGTTTGTACCAAATGGGTTATTACCTGTGTTTACTGAAGGCACTCAGCACTTTGTTGAATATTAGCTAAATCATTGCAATATTAAAAATTATTACGGATTCCCACTATGACATTGAATTCAATTTTATGACAATAAATATCTAATTTCTAATTAACATTAATAAAGATTAACTTTATAAATGCTAATAAGCATTATATAATTAATTAAATTGAATTTATTTATATTGATTTATTCACATACATCGTACTTTCTTGAAAGTTTCAGGTTATTTCAAGAGCGTATGAAACAGGCAACAGAGCTACATCGAGGGAGTTCAATGTTAGCCAAGTTTCAGACCGCGAATGGAAAAATTAAAAATATGTCTGCTTAACAGACTAAACCCTAGGAATCGTGCGTGCTGTGGTCAAACTTCGAAATAGCCCAAATTATTATCATTATTATTATTATTATTATTATTATTATTATTAAAAAATCAGATTTAAAACAGTGGGTCTTGGAACAAAGGAAACAAGGCCAAGGGATATCAAAACAAGCATCCAGTTGAAAGCGAGGATGGTGTCATATGAGGAAATTTCAGATTTAAATCAATTCGATTCAAGCGAGCTTCCTCGTGAGTCTCAGAATTCAAAAAGAGAAACGGGCTGTCCTTGCGGACCAGGACATTGTCCTGAGGACAACTGTCGAGCAGCAGCTTCCATTCAAATTGACAATTCAAAACAATTCAATTTATTCAAAATTCAATTCAGATTGATTATTCAAAACGAAATTTCGTAGCTTTATAACCAAGATCAGCCGAAGAAATGTCACTCACAATGAGTTATAAATTTGAAATGAATGTTTTAATGAATGTTTTATCATTTTCATAAACTTTCCAAGCGTTACTTTCATTGACGTCATGATGGATGACCATGTCACAAAGCAGTAGTTACGAAGTAACTTATTAGGATACATTAATGTCATAATAATAACCTGTCCAAGTAGTATCCTTTATTAGGATACAACCATCAATAACCAACAGTCCTAACGTAATTATAAATATTGTTTCTGATTACAATCTATAGGACTATGAAGCAGAATCGTGGTTGCTATGAGGAATAATTCTAAATAAAAAATTAAGTTGTCGATGATGGGCAGGCGAACCTATTTTGTGTGCAAATAAGCAAATTAATCACCTTCATCATCATCACCATCATAATCGTCGTCATTGTCGTCGAACGTCGTAATCGCCATAACAACAACAACAACAACAACAACAACAACAACAATAATAATATAATAATTCTTATTAAAAATAATAATAAATGTAAGAATAATAATCATCATCGTAATCATCGTCATCGTCATAGTCGTCATCATCACCACCGTCAACGTCCTCATCATTCCAGTACTTCCATCCGTGTTATTGGCGAATGATTCCACTCGATCTTTTGATGACGTCATCTCTTGATTGACAGCAAATCCATCCAATCACGGTTTTTTTTTTTAATTTGTCTTCATTTTTAAAATTGAAAAAAAAAACAAATCCATCTTAAATTCGCTTAAAAACATCGGAATGAATTATTTTTTAAACTGATACTGATGAGACTATGAACGTCATTGGCGTCATTAAAGTGCGAGAAAAAGTGACTCCTGTCACTTCGAAGAGACGCGTGTCACAAACATCGTCACAAACATTGTCACAAACATCGTCACAAACATTGTCACAAACATCGTCACAAACATCGTCATAAAAATTGTCACAAACATCGTCACAAACATTGTCACAAACATCGTCACAAACATCGTCACAAACATTGTCACAAAAATTGTCACAAACATCGTCACAAACATTGTCACAAACATCGTCACAAAAATTGTCACAAACATCGTCACAAACATTGTCACAAACATCACTGGAGTTAAAAAATCCAACAACTTAAATTTTTTCCAAGCTAATTTTATTCGATTGTTGAGTTAAACTTAAAATTAGACAACAATGGAAGGGTTTTACGAATGAACAAGAATTCATGTCATCTGTGTCGTAACAAGTTATTTGCATTTCACTGGCTTTGAGTGCTGCTCTAGTTTGTAACAGTTACAGATGCCTTGGCATCCGAAAAGGATATAAAAGGCACTTTGAATATCGGCTAATTGTAATTGTAATTTACTGAGTAACTTATTTTAAAATTACTTTTTATAATAAATAAATTTTGATAATTAAGTCCAAATTGTAAAGAATGACAACTTAAATTGTTTTCTAAGAATAGATATCGAATAAAAACAAAACTCAAACAGAGAAAGAAATGTTATTTTAATAAATATATTTATTAAATACATAAAAATTAAATTATACATGAATTAATTCAGAGCAAATAAAATAAATATTAACGCAAAAAACCAACATAATTTTTATCCTCAACAAATGAAGAGCACGGAATGGATTCTTATTTCATTTCACTGGAAGTTCCGTCAATCACACCTGTATTTACGAGGTTCAGAAGATAATTATATATTATAGATGATATTATAATGTATTTATTTTCATAATATTTAATTATTATTAATTTATTTAACAATTAGTAATTGCAATTTGTTGTCCACATCCTGCAATAAATCTATTGTAATGGGTGCAAAAAAATGCTAAACGAAAATAAATGCGGACTACTTCAATAATCATTGTTAATTACTGCGCTTTATGTTGTCATGTTGCAAATATGTTTTCAAATTGTAATTTTAAAATGATTCATTTGTATAGTTAACAGAGGATCAATGAATCTTGGAGGGATTAATTATAAACATATTTGTGGAAATATGAATAATTATGAAGTAAGTTACATGTTATTTGTTGTATGTTGTATGTTGCATGTTGCATGTTGTTTGTTGTATGTTGCACGTAAACAGTTTTAGTGAAAAGTCATTAATGTTTACCGAAAAACAAGTTGTTGAATTGAATCGGAACAAGTGAATAATATGATGTAATTCAATATTATTGTTTTAATGTAATTTATTAAAATTGCTTAATTAACGCAATAGACCACCCGTGAGGCAAAAAAGTCCATTTGCAATATTTATTTAAAACCGAGTTTCCCAGTTTTCTTTGAAAGAATGAAGAAAGGAAAGATTGAAAGACGAAAAATTGAAGGAATGAAAATTTCCCAAAAATAACTCCAAACCTCAATCAACTTCTAATGGATCCACCAATTTCCGGTTCCAACGTGATCCATTTCAAGCGGTATGAAACCACTATCATCGCAAGCTTCATCATCACCACTACCATTTTCACTATCATTTTCATTAATAAAATTATCATCCTCATCACCACCATCATCGTCGTCATCATCATTATCATCCTCATCATTGTCGTCATCATCATTATCATCCTCATCACCACCATCATCGTCGTCATCATCATTATCATCCTCATCACCACCATCAGCGTCGTCATCATCATTATCATCCTCATCACCACCATCATCGTCGTCATCATCATTATCATCCTCATCACCACCATCATCGTCGTCATCATCATTATCATCGTCGTCATCATCATTATCATCCTCATCACCACCATCAGCGTCGTTATCATCATTATCATCCTCATCACCACCACCACCTTCACCATCATCGTCGTTATCATCATTATCATCCTCATCACCACCACCACCTTCACCATCATCGTCGTTATCATCATCGCAATTATCGCCATCATTCTTACATCTAAGACGTGCTGATATGGTTAAAGTTCTTCTCCTGATTGATTGATGGTTGATTGATTGAATGATGATTGATTGATGGTTTGGTGAAGAAAAGGAATTCGGTGATTCTGGATTTTCTCTTAAAGCTTTATTTATGAAGAAACTCTGTTTGAAAGGTTAATTCGATTTATTAAAAAATAATTTAAATATCGAATTAATAATATTTTAAATCCATAATTTCAAATAGGATCCAAATTATCAATTGCAGCTATCAGTTATCACTGCGTGCTTCAGGTCAATGGGGTCATAAACTTTGAACTCTGTGGCAATGAACTCCATTTCTTTAAGAACCTCGTGAGGTTTAAAAGATTTAATTTCTGTAATTTTTCTGAAATGTTGATTTGTGAACAAAAATAAAATTGAAAGATCAAAATGATGAGTTGTTTGGTCCTTATGAGTTCAAGCATTTGCAATCGAACACATTTGGAAAACATGAAATATTGGAACGAACCAACAGCAGACGATTTTATCTCCTAACTTATTTCCACAGAGCTCTCTTCAAGACGGCTTTTTCTTAAAGGATTTTTAATAGATTTAGTTTCATTTTAGCAAAATCTTCATAAACAATAATTTAAATATTTATTAGGATTTATGTCTTTTGGCTCTTTTAATTTTCCTAACGTTATTCACTTTAAACATCAGAGCATCATAATTTGAGTATATTTGAGTACAATCATCACCATTAGATATCATCATCATCATCATCATCATCATCACCATCATCATCATCACCATCATCATCATCATCATCATCATCATCATCGTCGTCGTCGTCGTCGTCGTCGTCGTCTCATCGTCATCATCATTATCATCATCATCATCATCATCATCATCATCACAATACATTCCTTAACTCGCTCTTTAAGTCTGGCAGACACC
>MPNW01000777.1:0-16217 GCA_011800805.1 Hirudo medicinalis | reverse complement strand
GGATGGATGGGTGGATGGATGGATAGATGGATGGATGGGTGGATGGATGGATGGGTGGGTGCATGGATGGATGGATGGATGGATGGATGGATGGATGAATCGAGTAATGTTTATCTGGAATTTCCACTCTTAGTGAATCCGCATGGTCTCCCGTGAAAGGCAATCTCGTGAATGAATTGCATGGACGATCATGTTGAAATATCGTAGCATTTGAGGCACGGACGACTGTGTGATTGGCTTGAATGGTGCATTGATGCATGCACGAATGCTTCCGACCTCATAGCATTGAAGATCTAAGCCGAGCCCCAACCCCAGACCTGACTTCAACCATAACATCTAAGATTTAATCATATTTATAATATTAAGCTAAGACATTAATAAATCATTATCCTAAAGTAAATCAGTACAAAAATACAAATTAATAACAATTTAAAAATTAATTTTTTGTTTGTTTGTAATTTTGTGAGGAAATAAACATCCAATTGATCTCCTCAAGTTGTTTTCAATTCCAAAATTTTGTTGCAAATGATGAAAAAAAAATGCTTTTGAATGTTTCCAAAAAAAAAAAAATAAACAGCCAGGAAGCGTTCGAGTAACTTAATCTCCTCGGAGTCCAAGGAATTTCATTTCGTTATTTAATTTGTTAAAACAATTTCTTTTCTCTTTTTTCTTTTTTACAACTTCGAAATTTTGCACAAGTTACGAAGCAAAACGAAACAAAGCACAGCAAAACGAAGCGAAACAAAGCAACACAAAAACAAATCAAGGCGAAACAAAGCAACACAAAAACAAGGCAAGGCGAAACAAAGCAACACAAAAACAAATCAAGGCAAAACAAAGGAACACAAAAACAAAGCAAGGTGAAGCGAAACAAAGCAACACAAAAACAAAGCAAAGCGAAACAAAGCAGACCAAAGCAAGCAATTTATCGTTAAACATCAACATACATTCCGTCTTCTAACTCTTGAGGATGTTGATTATAAAAACAACAACACATTTACAATGGACAATTTTTAGATTTTAAAGTTTTTCATGATAAATACTTGTTTACAATTTAAAAGTTCATTGTTTTCAGATATTATGGTTTAAAGTTATAATTATTATCGTAATTACGTCCGATATTATTTGGAGTTCGAAGTTTAAAGTTGGGCTTTTTTCAAAGATCACCCAGTAACCCAGTGGCAGCCATTGTCGTCGTCGTCGTCATCATCATCATCATCGTCGTCGTCGTCATCATCATCATCATCATCATCATCGTCGTCGTCGTCATGGTTGACTTTATTGACGGTAATTCTGCACGAATTAGAGCGTTTTAGCTGGAACGATCAACTCCAGGAAATTTCCAATTCGTTGAACTGGTTTCGATTTTAATCTTCAGAATAATTTTCCTTGACTTTTTAGTAATGTCGTTCCTGACGTCATCATGTTCGTCATCATCGACGTCGTCATCATCGTCGTCGTCATCGTCATCATCATCATCGTCATCATCATCATCATCATCATCATCATCATCACCTTCTGAGCATTCTTCAACCTGACTAGTCTCTGGGAGGCGGCAGTGGGCACCATGAGTACGGAGGACAGAATCCAAACGAGAGCGATTGTCTTGTAGCAGTGACTCTTCGTTTGCCACCTGCGGGACTTCAACGGCTGACAGATGGCAAAGTATCTTTCCAGGGAGATTGTCACGTGGGTGAAGACGGTCACGCCAACCACAATGCCTGGAATGGATGATTGGAAAAGTGGTTGTAGTTTCTTTTGGTGGTCGTTGGATGATAGCAACAAGGATAATACTACTAATAATAATAATTGTTATTATTATTGTTATTATAATTGTTATTGTTATTATTAAGTTTTTTTTTTATTTGTTACGTAATAATTGTCATTTATGACATTGCTTTAATTACTCGATCGCATGCAGCTTGATGAAGTCATTTGTCGTGGTGGAAAAATTGATTGATAGAAGAGTGTTTCTTAAGGTTGATGATCTCTGAAGGTCAATGGGTGATTGAACCTTTTTTTTACGTTTTTTGAGCTGAGGGTTGCTGTGCCTCGGGGTGCTTCCAATTTCCCTGATGGATCACCTTCGCCCATCACTACGTGCCCTCAAAACCTGGCAGTTAATATCTTCAGATTTCCTTCACTTTCCACTTTAAAAGGAATTTTAAAGTCGGTCTTGAAACTGTTTTATTTGTTTGTGCTAAAATTCATTTATTTCACCGGAATGTTTTCGATATTTTTGTTCTCTAAAATAAGGGAGAGAAAGTTTCTTATTTTAATTTTCCAAAATATTGTGACGAACTAAATTTCCTCAACAATTATTTTCAGTGATGTGAATTTAAAGAATAGAAATTAAAATGTGCGTCCTCCATTAAGTTGAGTGGAATAAAACAATAAAGTTGTCAAATATTTTTTAGAAAAGAAAAAAAAAATTAATCCAACACAAAACCAAGTCTTTATTTTAAAAATAATTTCACGATAATTCCGTATTTTTCAAAATATTTATTTAATTGTTCAGAAAATTATAAAATTCTTCCATCCACCTTTCGATGGAGCAATGAAACAGAGCTGAAATTAAGTAAGAATGAGTAGCATAAGAATTATTTACCACCCATCAACACATCGTGGGTGGCCTGAGAATTCCAAGTCATCCATAATTTCCTTTCCATGCACTCCTGCTCTTGTATTTCCTTCCATGCTATTTTAATGTTTATTTGAAGTTTATTCTCCTTAAAAATAAACTTTCTGTAATTTAAATATTTTTAATATTTTTGAGATTTTATTGCTTCAGAAATTCTTACGTGATAATGTTTAAATATCTGCAATATTATTATTCTCAGCCTGTTATAATTTGCATGACGTTGTGCATTTTCTTGTACAAAATAATAATAATATATTATTATTATATAATGATAATAATTATATATAAATTATAAAATAATAATTATTATTAATTATTAAATATAAATTATAAAATTTGTATTATTATAATTATATTATGAACTATAATAATTATTGAATTATTATTCAAACAACAATTTGATGAACACCAGGACCGCTGATGATATGAAGGCAATTGGAAATAAATGAATTATGAATATTAATAAATAAAATAAATAAAATAATTATTAATAAATATATTAATAAAATAAATAAATAAAATAATATTAATAACTACTTCGTCATGTGGAGGAGAGAACACGGGTTAGTGAAATTGATTGGATCGATAACATGCATAACTTGAATAATAATGATGATGATGATAATAATAACAATAATAATAACATTAATAATAATTTTTAAAGTCACAGTTACAATTGGCTATTATTTATGATTACGAACATTCATTTAAAATACAGCAACAATAACATTAACAACAATAACATTAACAACAACAACAATAATAACATTAACAACAACAACAACAACAACAACAACAACAACAACAACAATAAGAATAAGAATAATACAACAAAAATAACAACATAGCAAAAATAATTATCCTTGAAATTATAACGAGCGAGTATGATGATAAGAATAGAAGCAGCGATATTGAATTTATGAGGCGCATTGTGAACATACCGGAAGAGAGACATTCACGTGCGATTCTTCGCGCAAAAAATTGTAAATTAGCTCTAAAAATGGGCTCACAAAGTTATTATTCTATTAAAAATTATGACATGTAATTATGATGTTGTGATGACATGTAATATGTTGTTATTATGACATGTAATATGTTGTTATTATGACATGTAATACGTTGTTATTATGACATGTAATATGTTGTTATTATGACATGTAAATATGTTGTCATTATGACATGTAAATACGTTGTTATAAATTTCTTTTGTTATCCACGTTGTTACTGTTATTGTTATTGCATATATATGAATGCATACTGAATGAGGTCATGAATGAGGTCATGAATGAGGTCCTAAAACGATGACAGCACACCTCAGGGTGCACATGTGATTGCTTTCAGTTTCTAACAGTTTTGCAGTTTCTGATAAATTTTCGTACCTAGTCTGAGAAAAATCAAAACCAACATCATCATCATCATCATCATCATCATCTTCTTATTATTATTCTTCTTCTTAATCTTTTTCTTCATTTTCTTCTTCTTATTTTTCATCATCATCATCATCTGCAACACTAATAGGTCTCTAATTGGAGAGAACCGTGTTTCGAGAATCCTGCGATGACGTCATTCATGCACCTGACTCCAGCAATAAATATGCTAACGACCTCCGTCAAGATAACGATGACGACGAAGATGTCTGTGAACAAGATAATGATAATGGGGTGATGATGATGATGATGATGATGACGACGACGACGACGATGTTGATGATGACGATGATGATGATGATAAAGGATAAATAAGAGCAAGGAATAAGACTGTGTAAATAAAGTTTCCATAAATTTATCATCTTCATGCATCGTTTCATTGGTTCTTTCGAGCGTAACGAGTGGAAAACGAGAACCACGGCGGTCATGGTCGAGTGGCTGATGGAGCCACACGTGTTCCACCAAGCATGTCCAACTCCATTTCATTCGGAAGCCTGGAACTTTTGAAATCATTCCGTCGGAAGAAGAGGACCGGAAGTCCTAAAAGAAACTATTTTTAGACTTCTTCCGGTTTTTCCCAAGAGTCGGTGATGAAGATGCTGACGACGATGATGAGTTGCAGCGGAGTGATATTGGATCTTATTCAAGGGTCGCCACGATGATGATGACGATGTCGCAATGTCAAGTTGGTGACAATGGTGGTGATAGTGATTGTAATGATAACTATTGCGATGCTGATGATGATGACAATGACTACGACGAAGATGATGATGATGATTACAATATGATGATAATATTTTAATATAATTATAATATCATATAATATAAAATATAACAATTATTATATTATTATTATTCTTATAATTATAATAGCAATGATTATTATAATTATATATATTATAATATATAATAAATACTATATATTATAATTATATATATCATATATATATAATAATTATTATTATTATTTATATTATATATATTGTATTTCAAAATAATGTTGTGCATTTTTATATATTTATATATATATAATAATTATAATTATATAATAATTATTATTATTATATATAACTTATTAATATTATATATATATAATATATTATATATAATATATATATATATATATATTTTATATTATATATAAAACATATATATTATATATAAATATATATATATTTTATATTATATATAAAACATATATATATTATATATAAATATATATATATATTTTATATTATATATAATAATAATAATTATTATTATTATTATGATATATATATAATAATATTATATTATATAATAATATTATTATTGTTGTGTGAAGTATATCTTTGGGAGTAAATTTGTAATTTAAACGACATTATTGAAAATATATTTCTAAATTGTACAAGTAAAATAAATAGAATTGTATTTCAAAATAATGTTGTCATTTGCACTTCCATAAGTTGTTTATTTCAAATTTATTTCAAGTCCACATTTTTTGTTTAATTTCCAAACTTTCTCAACAGTAACAACAGGAAGATTGACGATTATGACGCCAATTACAGGGCGGATTTAAAAATGAACTTGGATAAATTTTCAATAATTTCAAGAAATAAAATTCAATTTTCTTTCAGAAAATTTACAGCGACAAACCTTTAAGGAATTAACAATAATTCGACAGTAAGCGATCCGTCAACCACGCTCAGGAGTGGATTGAAATTAATTTTCAATCAATCAGGATTAACAATTACAAATACCGTTTGTTCGTCTTCATTTCCTAGAATAAATTTGGAATCACACCGACTTATTATTATTAATGATGTTGTTATTATTATTATTAATATTATTAATTATTATTACTATTATTATTACCAATATTATTATTATTATTATTATTAATTATTATTAAAAAAATATTTCAATCGATAAATATTAAAGGTTAATGACATATTTAAAATGTTGAAGGAATACTTTTCATTTGTATTTCCATTGATTGATTTATTGATTTATTGATTGATTGCTTGATTGATCGGTTAATCGGTTGATTGATTGATCGGTCGGCAGACTTATTGAACCTGTCACCCACGTGGGAAAACGCATCACTTCCAAATCACGAAAGATCTTCCTTCGATCAGAGTTTGCAACGTGAAAAATAAATTATTGCAAGGAATTTGTTCTCAATTCATTCAATTCTGGAATGTCACCGTTTTGTGGGAGAATAATAATGATCATCATCACCTCAAATTCCACCACCACTGTCATCATCATCATCATCATAATCAGCAGCAGCAGCCTCATCATCATCACCATCTTCTCCTATTATTCTACTTCTTTTTCTTCTTCTTCCTCTTCTTCATCATCATCATCATCATCATCATCATGCTCCTACCAGCATTTTATGTCCTGAATTATCGTCCATCCGCTCATTCAATAATGAAAATATCGCAGCAGGACATCGGTTTAAGTGACATGGAAAATAGTCGTTGGAAATCAGGTCATCATCAAAGTCGTCATCGTCAACAACATCACCACGTTGCTGGAGGCCACTGAAGACGACGATGATGATGATGATGATGATGACGATGACGATGACGATGATGATGACATAATTATCATTTTGTGGTCCCTTTAATCTATTTTTCTTGAATTATTTTATTATTCTAAAATTTGAAATTTTAAAAATAATCGGAAAAAAAAAGAAGCTTATTTCATTAATTTTATGGTTACTTGTACAGATGTCTAGATTGTATCTCTATGTATTATATATTAAGCGTCACCACCATCATCATCATCAACTTGATAATAATAACAATAACAGTAATAATAATAATAATAATAACAACAACAACAATAATAATAATATTAATAGTCATCATCATCATTATCATCGTCCTTGAAAGGTATTGCACTCATGCATAGTAATCATGCAATAGATCATGAATATGCTGATGAGGCTTGTTATAATGATGATGAACACTTTGTTCATTGTCCATTCTCATCATGCATGCATATGCAGAGCAGTGTGCAATCACAAATGAATAAATTAGCATGTCATTACTTTTAATAAGGAATACTTACTTGGTGGACGATAACAAAGTTGGCGCTTTATCGATTGTCGTTTTCCACTTCATCAGTTTTTACCATCACATAATGACGTCTACACTATTAACCATCCTCGTCGTCGTCGTCGTCGTCGTCATCATGTCTTCGTGGTCGTTAACATCATCGTCATCATCATGGTAATCATCATGGTCATCGACGTGGTCATCATCATGGTCATTGTCATCATCGTCATCGTCATCGTCGTCGTCGTCGTCATCATCGGCATTATCAGAATGACATCATCAAACTAGCACATTTTGTAAATTTAGTTTAGTAAATAATATAAAGTTGTCAAGTTTTAATACATTAAAAAATCTTTTCCAAATAAAATGACATAAATTTAAGAAGATTGCCAAACGAGACCTTGAAGCATCGCAGCAAATGAGCAATTTCCAGTCTCTGCTATCCTTGTCGTCTGGGATTTTCGCGCCAAATTCGGAGGAGGGAAATATATTTTTAAATGGAAAAAGTTTTGTTTCTGAGTGCAAAAATATTATTACTATTTAGCATTTATTCAACAAACTGAATGGTCCTGAGACCACTGATACAAGTCTGTACAATTTACATACAAAAGAGAACAACACAAACCGTTCCGAATTATGTATTAAATAAAACTTCATCCATCCATCCATCTATCTACCCATCCATCTATCCACCCATCCATTCACCCATTCATCCACCCATCCATCCACCCATCCATCCACCCATCCATCCACCCATCCGCCATTAGAACTTCAATTTCCACCTGCAAGTCAGTTTGAATTGCAGCATTTTGTTCGTTAGCAGTTCGTTAATATTTTTGTTTGTCGTCAGCAAGTGTGGATCCTCATTATTTTGAAGTGCATTTCCATGCGGAGGTGCCTTTCTGCGTCATGTCTTTTCACCTTTTCCATTTATCCATATTTTCATGAATCCATTATTCATTCATCCATACATCCATCCATCCAAGCATCGATCCAATCATCGATCCATCCATCCATCCATCCAACCATCCACCCAACCAGCCATACATCCTTCTATAAATCCAAACTTAGAGATTCACATCCGATCCCATGGAAATGGATGGAGAAAATTAATGGAATTTTTAATTCTACTTACATTAAAAAATAAGATTTTAATGCAAATAAACAAGTCTTTTATCCACATTCAGCCTCGAAACAAATGTGATACAAAGTAATTGTTTGCAACAAAAAACAACAGCATGGACAAACAACACGTTTCCAAACATTCGGACAAGGCGACTGTTCTTACATTAATCAAAATAAAAACGAGAGAAACACATGCAGACATGCTCACACACATTCGAACACCTTCAGACAAACTCAGACATACTCACGCATACAAAACAGGCATACAAAGAATCTCAAAGGAAAGGACAAAAAAAAAACAAACAGAAGTAGCAGGAGAAGAGATACATGCATGGATAGACAGATCGATCGATAGATAGATAGATATGCGGATGGGTAAATGGACGGACGGATGGATGGACAGACGAACAGACGGACGGAAGGATGGATGGGCAGACGGACGGACGGACGAAGGATGGAGAGCTACAAAATGTTGATGACGGTGCGGACAGGTTCGAATAATTTTCACATCAGCAATTGCAATCCTGGGCTTTAAGAACGCTGACCGTTCGCGATAAGGATTTGTTGTTTGTTGTTGTTTGTCGTGTTGTCCTGTTGTCCATGTCATCACTAATACTCGCGTCATCAACAATAACACGACCATCATCATTATCGTCATAGTCAACGTCATCGTCATCGTCATCGTCATCATCGTCATCGTCATCGTCATCATCATCATCATCATCATCATCATCATCATCATCATCATCATCCGATGATCACCGCCGCACAGTAACTCACTTATTTATTGAAATAAAATCTAATATTTTCCACATGTTCACCCAACTCGATTACATGAAATTAGAATAATATTTCACGATAAATTGAATTTTAATAAAATTGACTTGAATTAACTGTTTAAGGACAACTCCAGTCCTAATGGACGATTTGAAAGATAAATGTTTGAAGTTACATCGTGTAAATGTTTCGTTCACCATGCCAACCATAACAACCACACCAACCACAACAACCACATCAACCACACCAACCACATCAACCACAACAACCAAAACAATCACATCAACCACAACAACCACATCAACCACAACAACCACATCAGCCACTTATTACCTCATCATCCTTGAATTCAAGATTGCCATCAGAGAATCTTAGCAGAATTGACTGCAGCATCTTACTGCTTGAAAATTCCCCTCAATCTTNATTGAAGAACTGACATACAAAGGACAAACAATTTTGTTTATGTATATTCGATTTAAGTTTTGACTAGGTTCGTAATTAAGACAATTCATTCGTTTCCATTTGTTATTGTTTTTTGCTTTTTGTTTTTTGTCTTATGTTTTTTCTTGTATTGTCTGATGTCTCTGGACGAGACTTGGCAATCATTTTATCCGGCTGCAATATAGCCGAGTTTGACTTTGAATAAAATAATAATAATAATAATAATAATAATAAACTTTATCATTGAAATTACAAATTTATGAATAAATTAATTACATTTTCATAAATAATTCATGACAATAATAATAATCAATAATAACTTAATTTTACTTTCCGTCATTAACATAAAATTATTTTTTTAAAGTCATATAATATTAATATTTTATTTTTCAAAATTTTTATTCGATGTTTTTGTTTCTAAAAAATAAAAAACACAAAACAAAATATTAATAAATGTTCTAAGCCTACGAACCTCGCATAATAAATAAAATATCTGCAATAATATTGCAAATAATTACCGCTGTCCTCAAGCACAACTTCCAGAAATTATTCCTTGCTGTTGTTTTCTCCTTCAATGGACTTTCTTTCCATCATTCCATTTCCTTGTACTTCGGAAATGAGCCACCTTCTGCACGTGACAAGGGCTGGGCGGCCGATGGGAGAGGGGTGAGTGGGTGGGTGCGCCAATGGGTGTGAGTATGTTAATGATTATGTTAATTAATATGTTAATGAAGGCAGAAGAGGAAGTTGAGTTGTGGATAGGAGTGGTGAATGGTGATCGCAAGAGATTAGGCGGATTTTTTTAGCAGCATTTCAAAAGGTGTTTTAAAGAATTTTTCAAGAACAAAGTCAGTAACGACCGCTTGTTAATTTTGCATTTGCAATCAAATATTTAATTAGAATTAAACCACTGTTTAATAATTTAAAATAATATAATAATTTAATGTAATATAATAATATAATATAATAATAACTGAATAATCAAAGTAATGTAAGTGTTAAATAATCCAGTTGAGGTCATAAAGTCGATTTTCCAAGCAATGGAACTTCAACAATGTCTTGCATGAGCGCTCTCGTGACGAGTTAACTGGAAGAAGAAAAAAATATTTGTGGCACCTCAACTCCCGCCAACTGCAGAAAACAGAATTGAAACATTTATTTGACACCTGAACTCATAAAATTTGTCATAAATATTTACTGCAATATCTTTGCGTGTTTTAATTACAAAATCAACTTAATTCAAATTAATCTTTTCCCTTTTACTTTATTACATGTCGTACATTTTTATAGTTCAATTAATAATAATAGTAATAATAATAATAATAATAATAATAATTAATTAATTAAGTGATTAATGCGGTTGTTAAATTTCTAACCAATATCAGTTCAAATAAATGAGTATTTAAATCCATTTTAAACCTTCCTCATGAAAATTTAATTCCAATTTATTGTCCACAAAGAAATGCTGGAAGCAGTAAAAAAGAGGAAAAGTTGAATTGCTTCAATTTCCTGGAATTTAAAAATTAATTACAAATAACTTCACAATGTTTTTTTGCACATTTTATCGGGAATTTACTTAAACTTATGACGTAATAACCTCCATACAATATTAAATCCAAATGACAATAACTTTATAAAATAATATTTTCACATAATTTTCAAAATAATAATTCCATAAAATAATAATTTCAAAAATTCGTTTTTTAATTGTTTTCAATTTCTTAACACTCTTTGTTCGTCACAATTATTTTTATAATCATCTGTCAAATCACATTTTGAACTCCTAAAAAAAATAACTGCGACATGTTTTATTTCGAGGTGTCACTTATTATTCTAAAAATGAAATTAATTTTCAAAACACAAATTATTATTCTAAAAAATAAATTAATTTTTAAAATATAAATTAATTGCAAAAAATATATTTGAAAATGAATTAATTTTGAAAACAAAATCGTCACAGCATGACGAAACATCCTCAATCACGAACACGTCTTCAATCACGAACACCTCTTCAATCACGAACACGTCTTCAATCACGAACACGTCTTCAATCAAGTGAGCATATTTTGATCAACCTTGCTTTAGACATTGGAATCAATTGCACACAATAACAAGGAGACAACAAGAAGAATAATATTATAAGTTAATAAGTTGTAATAATTAACGTTTTAATAAATAAGACTGTTAACTATAATTTTAATGAGTAATTGATTGGATTTATGAATATGATATTCTTTAATATATGCCACGAACATCGTGCTGAAAATTATTTCTGTTGTAATAACTTTATAATAATCTTATAATTATGATTATGAATATTAATGCTAATATTAATATAATAATTATTAAAATTAATAATATGATATAATATTATTCTAATGATATTAAACCAATTGCCCTAAATGTAGCAGCAACTTCATCACTCACGTGACATTCAAGTGACCTTGTTGAACTTCATCATCTTAATTTCACTAATGACTCCTCCCACTGGTGAGATTTGCATCCGAACAGAAAAAAAAGAGGCAAAGCAGAATGTGAAGACTTCATGAAATGTCACTCACTCTCAGCCTCATCAATATTCATGTCATGTTAAGGTTCACCCCACTCATGATGTGCTTCATTTATATAGCGCCACATGCAGAGAGCCAGCGGCGTCAGAGGGTCAGTTATTAAGCAAATAAGATATTAATTTCATGCATTTATATACTTAACAATTTTTAATAAGTTTATAATTTCATAGGTCTCGCAGAACTTTCTTTCCCAGCATCAAAACCATGTCAACCATTTATATAGCGCTAATTCCCAAGGGCGCTTGCGGCAGTGCAGGATGGGTTTCGAACACGACACATTGCGAATGTTGTCATTACCGCCCAATCCATTCAAGAAGAGTGTCAGGATTCATGAAATGAAACAAATAATTATAATAAATTGCAATAAATTATCATAATTACAATAAATTGTAATCATGCTAATGTTAGTTACTAATAATTACCATCAAGTGTGCTCACGTGTGATTCGTGTTTATAAAATATTCATCTCTTAAATGTAACTTCCACTTCACAAATGACAACAAAGTCATTAATTTTTATGCTTTGAAATTACATTTTGTTCATTTCTTTTCTAAACGAAAAACACCTTTAATGAGCCCGCATCACACCGCCTCCTCACATCACCCCAAACCACATCTCCTCCCCATACTACCCCAAATCACACCCACCTCATCAACATCGGCCAACGCCAGGAATTAAATTGGATTTTTATTTTTTCTCAAACCCATTTTTGGGTCCTCCATGTGTTCGAATTGTTATTAACTGCATTAACCATCAATTACTTATTAACATTATTATTAATATTATTAATTTTATAAATTATAAAATAAAGAAGTTTTATAATTTAAAAAATACTTCTTTAGTAGTTTTATAAATTATAAACCAATTTTCCAAAATTCTAGTCATTATTAAAATTCCTTTGGCAGAAGAATCACTTTCATTTGTCATATTTTCAATTTCAAACTTTTAAGAACAAATAAAATATTTGGAATTCCTAGCAATCAAATAATTCCAGCCGGGAGATATTTCGTTGCAATAATATTTATGATGGAGTTGATGTAATTTCGATTTTTTTATTATTATTGCAATATTTATGATTGAAGAAAAATTCGTAGCAATTCATATAATGTTGCATAATAATGATTCACGTTGTAATATCCAAAACCATCCACCTATCTGTCTCTATAAATGTAAATGTACTTCATTTACACAGCGCCACATGCACAGCGTCAGAGGCGCTTCTTGTTAACCATTTATGTAGCGCTCCTTCCCAAGGGCCCTTGTGGAAGTGAAGGCTGGGTTTCGAACACGACACATTACGACTGTTGCTATTACCGCCGTATGCATGACGCAACCCATCCAGCCAGCCACCCATCCAATCAGCCACCCATCCAATCAGCCACCCATCCAACCAGCCATCCATCCAACCAGCCACCCTTCCAACCATATCTCCCTCCACAACTGACCTTCTCACCATTTAGCAGAGCAGTACTAATTTAGGGTCTCCATGGTTATTTATGTCCTGATAAGAGGGAACGTCCAGTCGTCTGATGGATTCCCGCCATTTGTCAGGCCTGTCATTGGTCGGAGCCATTCCGGAGACCTTTTGCACGCATCATTCCGAACGATAATAACGATAAGTCAAGTTTAATTGATGTAAATTTAACTTAAAAATAAATGGAGATCAGTTGTAGCAGGAATAGTATTTTTATTGGTCAGTGAATTAAGTTAGTTTAATGATTTCAATGTGAATAACCTTAACAAATGCACTCCATCTTTGAATTATTTCTAAAGAAAAAGCTACTAATTCAAAATTTCATTCTTCAAGCAATCCTTTAATATGTAATAATAGTTCACAGATTTATTACATTATTTTACTTTGTAATAATAATTCGCTAACTTTTTGTAATTATTGTATTTAGCCGATCTTTTGAGTGCTTTGTGTATCCGAATAGGATGAGGAGAGACTTTTTAATCGATTTACCATTTGCACAGCGTCCCTACACTAGGGCGCTCCCTGGTGTTGCAGGCTGGATTGCGAACACAACTCCCAACGACTGTTGCTATTGTCGCCGTGTGCAGGAACACAACCCATTCGACCAATATAATATATTATGAATATTTTACTTTAAAAAAAAATACAAAATAAAATAAAGCCGTTAAACATCTTAATAACACCATGTATTAATGAATATTATTATTTATGAATAAACACCAGATTTATGAAGCGCCATTTCAGAAACACTTGTTCATTTATGTAGCGCCCCTCTCTTTCTGTATTCTTTCAGAAGATGAAGATATTCTTTCTGAAGACATGCTCATGCTCGTTAAGCTCTAAGAAAGACAGGCAATAAAATGGTGATCAAGATTGAATATTACGATGGGATATTATGATTGAATATTATGATGGAATATTGTGATGAAATATTATGATTAAATATTATGATGGAATATTGTGATGAAATATTATGATTAAATATTATGATTGAATATTATGATGGAATATTATAATTGAATATTATGATGGAATAATATAATTGAATATTATGATGGAATATTATGATTAAATATTATTAAGGAATATTATGATGGAATATTATGATTAAATATTATTAAGGAATATTATGATGGAATATCGTGATGGAAGACCAACTGGGATGAATGTCCAGCCGTTATGAAGAGATTTCTCTGAGGATGTCGACCTGTTGTGCAAGATTAACACAACCAAAGTCCAAGCCACTTTATCGTGCAACTGTGGAACCAACACATTGAAAGGTGATAATAATAATAATATAATGATTCAATTTTCAACAATTTTTTTTATTTTTATTTTAGACGAAATACCTGAAAATCATCTGCTATCAGGTAAAATCAGGTTTAAAATACCTATTTCGTGAATAAATATTCAATGGCAATGAATGAATGAATTACATTAAAGGTGATGAATGAATGAATGAACGAATGAATGAATTACGTTACAGGTGATGAATGAATGAATTAGTGAATCAATTATTATAAAGACAAATAAATACAAAAAAAAAGTCTTTTAACAGCACAAAGCAAACAAAATCCACCCCATCCATCGCCATTTTCAACTGTCATTCGTGCACTTGTTGGACCACTTTTCATTATATATATTTTTTCGTTTTTATTCTGAAAATGCGAAATATTTGAGGCAACAGAAAAGGATGTGGATTTGCCTCAGGAAGGTGTTCAAACCATCCTGAATGAAGACGAGTAAATCATGCAGAATCTCAGGTTAATGCGCTATATAAATTTCACCCGCCTGGAAGTGTTATTTATGGCAAGCGACACGTTATTCTCGATTACAAGGACATCCACAACAAAGTTTTAAGGATGTTTTCATGTAGAATCTAAATGTAGCCATAAATCTGATTGTGTTTTCCAAGCATTCTTTGAGAAATGAAGCTTTTGATTCTTACATAAGGTTTTGAGTCAAAATCTTTTCTAAATTATTAACGATTTTTATAGGTTTGTTTCCCAAAAGAATAATAACTTTAATTAAATAATATAAACGTGAATAAGGAATTAATATTTTGAATTAAATGATATAAACGTGAATATGGAATTAATATTTTAATGAAAGGTTGAAAATTAATTTGTCTTTTCAACGATCACATTGTTCAGGGAAAGTAGCTGCAGAAAATGAGGTCTTAAATGATGAGGCAACAATCTATAAAGTTGGAATGTTCATCGTATTTGCTCAACGTATTCATCAACATGGCCTCATACCGAGTTTTCGATAATGAATTCTAAAGATATTACTTTACAGAATTTAGAGAAATTTATAAATAAATGGACTCATCCATCCATCCATCCATCCATCCATCCATCCATCCATCCATCCATCCATCCATCCATCCACCCTTCCTCCGATCAAATGAGTTGAATGGAAATCCTCGAGAGAATCCTAGAAATCTCTGACTTCCAGACACATTTCAGACGTGCCAATCACGTCAATATGAAGGAGAGGGTTTCGGTTCGCTTACCATGGTGTAGTTGCTGTCGTTGTAATATCTATGTTACCATGGTGTAGTTGCTGTCGTTGTAATATCTCTGTTGCCATGGTGTAGTTGCTGTCGTTGTAATATCTCTGTTGCCATGGTGTAGTTGCTGTCGTTGTAATATCTATGTTACCATGGTGTAGTTGCTGTCGTTGTAATATCTCTGTTGCCATGGTGTAGTTGCT
>MPNW01000776.1:91873-124019 GCA_011800805.1 Hirudo medicinalis | reverse complement strand
TATTATTATTATTATTATTATTATTATTATTATTATTATTATTATTATTATTATTATTATTATTATTATTATTATTATTATTATTATTATTATTATTATTGCACTAACATACAAATTCATCCGTGAGAAGCCCGATGATGAATGCAAATGAGAAATTGAATTAGTCACTTTTGCTTTTCTATGCCGCTAGAAGGGCACTTTGGATTGAAGAGGCCAGGAAGTTGAGAAACATTATGGACATCATTATAATTGTGGTAATTAAAACAGGATGGTTATTAAGAGGATGGTGATCACAGACGTATTCGTGGAATGAGTTGGAATAATATCTTGTTGCGGTTACTTGACACAAGAATCATTATCAACAGCTATCGTCATCATCATCGTTGTCCTCGACGTCAAAGTTTTCATCAGTCCTGATTTATGCGCCCATCATATGTGACGTAGTTGTGATGTCAAACTCCGATCTTGACGATGTTCACCAGAAGACCACCAAGGGTCTCAAGGGTCAGACTTAAGGAAACGCAAGCTTCTGCTCATCGCCGGATTTACCCAGGTGCAGCCCGCGATGCAGTGTGGTGCTTGAGGCCCACAAGCCTCTGCGCCAGTCCTGCTGCCCACCTCTGATGAGCAAAGAGAGTTTCTTTTGTTGGTGGAGGCCCCTGTACAGTGGCACATCCCGATCATGCCTAAATCCGGTGTGATGAAATGTCTCGAATTTGTACTGAATATTATTAATCTTTGTCGAAATATCGTGTTATGAAATGGATGATAATTTATCTCTCATCACGATCAACATCATTATCATTCTTAAATGAACATTCCAACAGCTTTTTCAATCGGTTTTGTGATTTTTTTTTAAACTGGAATCCACACAAAATCAAGGAAAATAAAAGATCCACCCATTCCACGACACAGAATAATTCGTGAATAAAATGAGCCTACATTCTTTTAAATCTGTAAAATATTTGATGTGAAACATCCAGTGGCACATCCAGGGTTCTACTCCCTCAAAATTGCTTAATAAATAAAATGGATAAATATATTTTATCTCGATATTTAACACTTATTATCGACATAACATTAGAAAAATCAGCTCTGAAAAGATAAAAACCCAAAAAAGGTCTTCAAAAATCAAGCCCCCTGAAAAATATCTGGGTTTTCCTGACGTGAAATCAACGAGCTTCAAAATAACGCCTTCAACAGTTGTTTGGCTCCACAAACGTTCAAAAATCTCAGCATCCATAATACAGAAATTCAAAATCCAGATTATGCAAATGAGCATAGAATAATTTGTGAATTTAATAAACCTAAATTCCGTTATTATATTTACATTACACTTCATTAATTTGCGTTGTATCACAAAATGTAACAGTAACTTCTGCAGGACTATCCATCATACATTGATTGAAGAAAAACACTTTCATTTGTGTGAATATTATTACTTAGTTATTAGTAACAGTTTATAGTTTCAACAGTTTATACATTAGTTCAGAGAGTTACGTTTGAAACATGATGGAATGATGTACACAATAATGCAGCATAAGATAATTAATGATTGACTTACAAAAGCAGCTCCAGTACTTTTACTTTTTACTTTTACTTGAGTGTATTTTTTTAACAAATACTTTTACTTTTACTTAAGTAAACTTTTGAGGTGTTACTTGTACTTTTACTTAAGTACTGATGAGCAATACTTTTTACGACACTGAAAAAATGAACCAATTAAAGAATACTGCGCACTAAGTACAATTTATAAGATTTTTTGAACAGTAGATAAAGAACATTGAAGGAGCAGGATTTGAGTTGATTTCTCATTGGTGATGGAATTGAAAAATATGTTCTTGGACCGCAACATTGAATGGAAAAGAACTTGAAGGTAGATCTAGAAAATGAAGGAATATACTCGTGGATGTTATGCAGAAAGTGAGGAGGGTTATTGTAGTTATTGCTGTCAGTAAAAATCTGAAAATATCTTGGGTGAGCATTATAATAATGAGAACATAAAAAGAGCAACCTGTAAACCATGTACTTGGCAAATATTTAATACGTTATTGTTTGCAAAAATTAAATTAGATCGAGATAAGAATGGTAATAAGAAAACAATGCGAAGAACACGCTTTTGGAGTGACCCGCCAAAAATAGCCCAGTTCAATATAATTTATTTTGAAAAACTTATTTAACTGAATTAAAATATAAATTAGTCACATTAAATTAGTTAAATTGCGAGATTGTAAGCAATTCCACGTAGAAAATCGAGAATGTCTATGTTGCCGTAGGTTGGAAGAGTCGGGAGAGCACGAAGACGTCGATTCAGTTACACAAACTTCGATGCTCTGGTTGTCTGTTACCTCCCTGAAAACTTTTTATAGATAAGAAGTAAAAGTGGACCCAAAATAGAACCCTGAGGTACACCGTGGTCCATAACCATATCGTCAGAAAGAACATCATTATAAAGAACCCTTTGCCTCCTATTAGACAAATTAATTAGAAACCCAATTTAAAATAAAACCCCTTTATTATTATAAATTATTATAATTGTTATTATTGTTATTATTATCATTATCATTATTATTATTATTATTATTGTTGTTGTTATCGTCATCGTCGTCGTCATCGTCATCGTCATCATCATCATTATCATTATTATTACTATTACTATTGACCCTACCAAAACAATCAAAAACCGAACAATCAATCAAAAAATGGATATCCGAATATTTAAAGTCCCCCAACATGGCTCGGGATCTCCCTGGACTATGAAATAAGACCTTAACTAAATAACTTAAACTGTACATGTTTACATTACATGTTTACAGTTGTACATGCTCAATTCATGAGAAAGCAAAACCGAAGTTGTTGAAAGAACAAAAAGACTTGATTTCATTCAATCATTCTTCTTGTGCAAGCAAAATCGTGGGAGTCTTTAGGTTGTCCTCTGATCCTTATGACCCAATTGCCTCCTCTTTTCTGGTTGACTTCTTATATTTTTTTCTGTGAGCAACGTTTTTGCATTCATCCCTGTCTTCTTTGGAAAGATCTCGACTTAAAATTACTTTCCTGAAGAGTACACTCTCAATTTATTGATGTTATCCAAGATCATATTCCTTGGTAATGAAGTTTTCAAATTTGAACAATACAGGGCTTGTTTGTGAATCATGTTTTGTCCATTCTGAACATCTCAAGATTGTCATTGACCAGTTTTTTGTGACTTCTTTGTCTCTTCTATCATCATGGATGTGTTTGTGTCAATCACTGAGCCATGAATTATTCAATATCTGTAATCGATTTCTACTTTTTTTTTCAAAAACGCTGGACCATTGCTTTTTCTTCTTGCTTGTTTCTTGATGAAAACATTTGGTTCCTTCAAGTTTTTCTGAAGTTCTTCAATTTGCTACAATTTCTGCAACTGCCTCAACAAACCTATCGGTTGTCCTGATAGTCATTTTCAGTACTCCCAACATCCTCAGTCAAGGTTTTCAGCTGTTCTTTTGAATCCTCTACATTTTCGTCTGCAAATTTTCTCGAAAAATCCTCATTAGCTTTCAAGAAATTTAGCGTAAATGAAAAACCGAAAAGTTCGCAATTTTGATTTCACAAACGGCCTCTTTTGCATTTCTCGGTCTCGGCATAACTTTTGTTTTTCTCTGTTGTCTCTTAATGAAACAAAATCTTTCTCTAAAACAATCTTATTACTAACAATTCAGTAATTGCTCTGACCTATTTCAAGTCTATTCAATGGATGCAATTATTACAAATTGTCGAGAAATTTTCTGAAAGTTTCATCGTAATTTCTAAATGACGACGATCCCAATTTCACGATGGGGCTAAATGCTTTGAATCAAAAAAATATGTGACGCCTGGCCGATTTCCGCAAATGCATTAATAATTACTTTAATTACGTCCAATCGTTAGTTTTATAAATTATTTATTATTTATTTATTATAACTTAACTTTAATTTAACCTACTGACATCTGATCGTGAAAACAAAAGTATTACAGATTAATCTGCTGTTTTAAAGCACAGACGAGTAATTATTTACAGCCTTCATATTATTACGTCTTCTTAAATTATCATAATTATCAGTCACGTCGGATTCAACATCGTGGGACGACATTAAGTAGCATTCATAAAAAATTTATCATATAATTAACATCATCTTCTGAAATTGAAACAAAAATTATTATTTTTGCATTATAATTACCAGCATCAGTTATTCGCAGAATCATCATCATCATCATCATCATCATCATCCTCATCATCATCATCATCATCATCATCATCATCATAGCTAGGACCATGATGAGGATGATATCGATGTCGACAACGACGATTTTGGCGATGACGATGGTGTTGATGATGACGACGAAGACGGTGATGATGTCAATGATGATGATGATGATGATGATGATGATGATGATGATGATGATGATGATGATGATGATGATGATGATGATGATGATGATGATGATGATGNGACAAACAACAAGCAACTGAAGACCAACAACGACTTCTCCAAGGTGCTCCTTCGCTTCCAGCAGTTGTCCTGTTGTCTGGGGAATGGAATGTCGATGACGACGACATTGATGATGATGATGATGATGCAATTACAACTTCAATTATGCACTCAAATCGTTACCATCGTGTCAGCTACAATGAGGAGGAGAATATGAAATCACATCTTTTCTGTCATAATGATAAATAATTGCAATTTGATTTAAATTCCAGGAAATTAACTATTAATTGAAAATATGAGAATTTTAAAAGAAATACCAACATCGGTTAAATACGAAAGTTTAAATATTTTCATTAACTTAAAAAAAAAATCTTTAAAAATGCACTGTCAACTCGTGACACGACAGGTGTTAATTGAGATCGAAGACTTGTAGGAGACAGGTAGTTGATGAGAGGAAGTTAGCGAGGTCTGTTCGCCATCTTCGATCCATCCTTCCTTGACAAGCAGCCACGAGGAAGTCAACGCAGTGGGAGACGATGGAGGAGCAGTGGACAGGTTTCAGTTGGTGGCAGTCACTGTGACACGTCAATTTCCCTGGGCTGTGATTTCATGAGTCATCGTGTTCGCCTTAATGACATTTAATGATATTGATGGTTTACCTGTGATGTTGGTAAATGTAATTGGTCAGTGAGAGTAATCACTCTGTAACATGTAATTTGTCGGTGGTTTTGGAATTTTCGAGGTGATCCTTATTTAAACATTATTTTTATGTTATAATTTTATTTAAATGTTTTAGCTTTGCTGGGAATCGAACTGCATGCGAGTGGTTCGCCTTGAACAAGCGTTAATAATGTAATCATTTACAAAAACAAATATTACAAAATTATAACCTTTTAATAAATACTTTTACAGCAAACAGCATATTTTTACTTACAACCCACCTGCGATGTTCAAGTGCTACAAATTGATCGTGTCAGTCACCAATAAACCATCGATTCTTAGCGGGGTTATTTTGATTGCTCCTCCTCACTTTACCCCTGTCTCTCTCTCTCTTTTGCTTTTTACGAAACTGAACTTCCTTTATGACGCAACCATTAAACTTAGGTAATTATGCAATTATAGATCATGAAATAATTATGAATATTATTATGATGTGATTTACCTCGTAATACGTCGTTGGCGTCGAATCATCTTTCCACTCCTTGAAAAGGATTTCCAGAAAAAGCCTTCAAGTTGAGGTCTATTACCAGGTCAACAAATTTTTATGTCAAATAATTATATTATTTATGATCATAATATCCAAGAGTTACATTACAATCGGAATTAAAGGCACGGAGAGGCCAAGTCGAACTTGAGATTCCGTTGTTGGCAATAAAAGTCAGCAATAAAACCTGTTATGTATGATCATGTCATATGATCATGTAGTAAATTTTAATCACAACATTGAAATGAATGTATGAATATTGAAATGACTGATGTGGTGAATAACATTCATAATATTATGATGAAGCTTGGACAAATTTTTCAATATTCTTCTTTTCAAAGAAAGAAGTTGAATGTGTGCTTCGTCAAATTCGATAATTAATAACTTTAAGCAAATTATTTAAAATAAATTCGCATGAACTCAATCAAACAGATGTATTTCGGACGCATAATTGCGTAATCACGACTGCATAATTATGAATGCATAATCATAATAATGTGAAGTAAATTTATCGAATCCAGCAGTAAAATTGATTAAATTCTCGGAAACAATTATCAACTGGCAAGTGTATGTCACCAGCGCATGACCTCACAATGGATGATTCGAAGCAGAAGGCAATACGTATCCTTCTCCATCGACTCCTCAATCAATCTCCATCCTAATCATCTTAACCAAACCAAGTGGAAAATGGCTTCCATTTATCGACGAACACTCCACTTCGCTCAATCCGTTCTCTCGATCTTGATTGTCAATTTATCCTACGCAGGATGAACAAAGCAACAACAACAACAAAGACTTCCTTTGCCAAGTATGGTCCACCCGGATGCAGCCTTCATGGCGCTTTCTTTTATCGACCATTTGATGTCTCAGCAACTATTTCCGACCATTTACGAACTCTGGATTGATATCTTCTTTAAACTCATTGATTTCCTCTTGAAAGAGGTTATCGATCGCAAACATAAATCATGCGTATCAGTCTTTCTGCACTCAACTTGGACAATGGGTTGTTCAAGCCTTTCAAACGTGGATTGTTTTGCACGCGTGAGACCGTCAATGACTTCTTCCCGCTCGAAGCACCTGCATGCCAATACCAATACTAATACCTATCCGCTACTCGCCGTGTCATCAGCGAGTGTCATCATTGTCTTCTTCATCATCAATAACATCATCAGCTTAAAACGTCAAAATGTGTCAAATTGTTGTTTCCAAATATATTGTAACTAGCATTTAAATTTGTATTCGAATATATTTATAATGTAATGTATAATTTATAATGTAATGTAATGTATAATTTATAATGTAATGTAATGTATAATTTATAATGTAATGTAATGTATAATTTATAATAATTATAATATGTAATTTATAATGTCATGTAATGTGATATGATTTAAACTTAACAGGTTGTCGGGTCAATCATTGTTGCCATCATCCTTCACATCCAGAAACGCAAACTCTGAACTGATTTAACTAACTTGCACTCTCAGGCGTCCGATTGGCGTTAGAATGAACTTTAAACAAAGAAAAATGTTTTTATCGGAAAAAATATTGTTATTTGTTGTTGTTGTTGTTCTTGTCTCTTCTAATCTACAAATCGCTTCAGAAGTTACGAGAACATACTGAATTATGTTGATGCTAATTGTGCAATTACAATAAAACAAACACAAATCGATCGCTCCACAGTTGGTGATGAAGCTAATGATGACGATGTGACAAAACAGAGATTTCATTTCGTCTTTTTCCAGGGGGGGCAACAACTTGAGGAGATGACCTTTTTTGTTTCTAGCCAACGGTCAGGCGAAAGAGCAAATCAGGTGTGGCAGCAGTATTCAGGGGAGGGCCTTTCAACCATCTGCATCCCTTCAAATGACGTCACTGCGACAAAAATCCTTGCAAAGATAACTATGAAATAATATGAAAAACATTTAGCAATTATATTACACAAAAGAAAATCAGTTTATAAACAAAATTTATCGCAAAATTAATAAACAAACCATAATCTGTCACAATAAATATATATTTTATGGGAACAAGGTGAATGCGTCGATCGTTCGTACATCTCGAGAAGACTGAACGATGACTCGGAACAATGGAGATGTCATGAAGTCAGGATGTCATGTCATCCTCAAAATAGCTTCGTGAAAAGCACAAATACTTCTTACCGTTGATTGTTTTTGCTTTTGTTTGCGACAAACATGTTCGTGTTTCATGTTTGCTCCATCGATCGGTTGTGAATAATTCAGCGGCAACCGTTGTGAAGGCATTCGGTCTCAAATCCAACGGTGCGCTTTATACGCGTGCACGAAAATTTGAGACCATTTTGGGCTCCAGGCAATCTACTTCGGATGAGTCACCTTAATTAATGAATAATTACATGTGGATCGTAATGGTGATTTATAAAATAAAAACCGTCTGCAATCATCTGTGACGAAAACATGGGGAATCGGGCTCGTTTTTGGACAATTTTACCAAGTTTTGTTGTATGTTTTGTATTACTAGTTTTGTTGTATGTTTTGTATTACAAGTTCTGTTGTATGTTTGTATTACTAGTTTTGTTGTATGTTTTGTATTACAAGTTCTGTTGTATGTTTTGTATTACTAGTTTTGTTGTATGTTTTGTATTACAAGTTCTGTTGTATGTTTTGTATTACTAGTTTTGTTGTATGTTTTGTATTACAAGTTCTGCTGTATTTTTTGTATTACTAGTTTTGTTGTATGTTTTGTATTACAAGTTGCGAAATTGGTAGCATTTTAACACCATTACAGTAGCATTTCAAAAGATCAATGTTATCCGATTATTTGCAAATATTACGTTATTATATACAAATTATTATTAGGTCATTATATACCAATATACATTATTGCAAAGATCAGCGTCATGAAGAGTCAATTTTAAAGTTTTATTTTATCCCAGGTGCCATTCACACATGCACCTAATAACTGCTGAAAACCGCTTCTAAAAGCAAAAGTAAAAATCATCTTGATGGATTTGTTTCCAAAATCATCATCGGATCAACCAATACAGAATAGTGAAAGAGGCAATGATGTTAGTGATGGATTATCCTTAGAAGCTCATTGGTTGCTGGCCCATGAAAAGTACGCCCACAACGTACCTGTCTCAGCAGCAGCTTGGATGGCGACTTAATGATGCTGGGGATCCTATATAAATAACAGAATGTGATACCTTTGTCGCATGCATTGGTGGTTCTATTAAACGATTTTTGTGATCGAATTACATTAAAATATTTAATCAATTGAGAGTTAAAATCCAACCACGACAATGCTCAGAGTGAGTTTGAAACAAGTGGCGAAAGTTTGCGAGACATTCGAAAGTGCAGGAGACGTTGAGAGACTCACAAGGTTCCTCTGGTCTCTGACGGGTCAGACAATTGTCGAGGACGACCAAGAAACAGATTCCAGTATACAGTCCTACAAGGAAACCCTAGCCAGAGCTAGGGCACTCGTAGCTTTCCATTCAGGCAGATATCAGGAACTTTACAGACTATTGAGCACTTTTCCGTTCAGTGAAAGATCTCACAGCAAGATGCAGACCCTCTGGAGGGAAGCCAAGTATGCCGAAGCAGCCAAGATCAGGGGCCGCCCATTGGGACCCGTGGACAAGTACAGAGTGAGAAAGAAGCATCCTCTGCCTGCGACAATCTGGGACGGAGAGCAAAAGACACACTGCTTTCACGAAGAAACACGGGCTGTCCTTAAATCCTGGTACCGTCGGGATCAATACCCCAATCCGTCCAAGAAACGGGAGTTGGCCAAAATCAGTGGCTTGACTCCAATACAAGTCGGAAATTGGTTCAAGAACAGAAGGCAGAGAGACCGTGCTGCTGCTTGCAAGCAGAGGTAGAATTTGATTTCCACTTTTCCATTTTTTATATTCATAAAATTCTAAGTATTTATATAGACTCTATTTATTCATATGTAAATGTACTTCATTTTCATGTACTTCTTTAGCATCAGAGGCGCTTTTTGCTAACCATTTATGTAGCGCTTCTTCCCAAGGGCGCTTGTGGCAGTCCAGGCTGGATTCCGAAAACGACTTGCGACTGTTGCCGTAAGCAAGCATGCAACCCATTCGGCCAACCTTCATGCCTCCATATATTCATATAATCATAATGACATTCATATAATCATAATAATTATACATATAATTACATAATTTATTATATTCATTTATTTTCATATCTTCGGCACAATGCTTATCAAGAAAGAATAAGTCATAATATTAATACGTTACAAACGACTTACATTTCAAGTCGTAAATGTAAAAGCAATTTTTAAAGAATTACATTTAAACCTAAAACAGAAATTGTTTTAAAATATACCTCAATAGGTTTCATCAGAAAATGTTAGAAGTTTAATAAATAAAATAGTGAAAAAAGTAACATTTCTTGGAAAGTCAACGAAAACCAAGTAATTGAGTCTTCGTAAGATCTTCAATGGCGACTGAAATGAATATTTAGAGTAAATTTCAATTATATTAATTGCTCTTATCGTATTACCTCACTTTAATGTTACATAATTGCCTCATCAGAAACTTGATGTTCGCCATCTTATACGTACAACCATCTAATCATACTTGATGCTCAGTACAAAACGATCCATTATTTTCCAGAGATAAAGTTTTCCACCATCACAATTTTTCCAACGAATCTCCATCCACTCCAACTTCTCCACTGCTGTCCCCTTCACCGTCCGACGACATGGAAGCACTAAGGAGTTCTCGGGACAATAACAACCATGAGGTGATCGTCACCTCTTCTGAAAGTGGTGACAATCTTCAGTTTGACGAGGATGACGACGAATCGGTGAAAGCCCATAAACCTATTAAGGTAATTACGAGGAACTTAATTTAAAGCAATTAACGAGATAATGTTGAAAACCAAAGAAAGTAAAAGATTTAGTAGACTTAATTAATTTAATTGCTTTATTAAACGCAGATCGACGATGACAGCAATGAGAAAGATGAGAAGGAATTTCCAGAAGCTCTTCGTTCCAACCATCTTCCGAACTCTACTGCCGGTTATATGTCTTTGGCCGAGAATTTCAACACGTTCTGTCAGTCGATTCCTCCCTTTTGGAGTGTTGACAAAATCCTCAGTCCCTCACCACAACCCATGGAGGGTAGATTTGACTACCGGTGGTTCTATCCATTCCTGCCTCAAAACCCATTTTCAAGCTCAATTTTCAACATTACCAAGTCCTTGTATTCCAAAGTCGTACCCTGGCATCACGCCTTAGAAAGAGAAGGAAGTTTATTTAGGAAGAATTCTGAGCACCCGTTCTTCGCCGCCTATGATCGTCATTTCTGGAGTCGCCAATGTGCCCCAAACATCGAGTGCCTTTCACCTGCCAGTAATTGTTCTCAACCGAGCGATTGGGAAACATCCAAATCATGTTTTAATTTCTTAGACCCCATGAGAAGAGCTGTGGAAGAACTATCAGACAAATCGCGTTCGTCATCACTTGAAGAAAATACCATTGATGAAGCCCTAGATTTCAGAATTTTGTCGAAAAAGTAAATTCTCATCTACGTCTCTTTGGACGCCCTAAAATCTCATTCAAGACATTTTTACAGAAAGTTTCCATTTTGCTACCTTCTTTTGATTTATTGAAGTCTGGTTTGGTTTGGTTCGGTTCGGTTCGGTTTAGTTTTGTTTTAAGAACTACCTTCAATGTGATGAACGTCCTTTCTTTACAAATTGTGCCTTGCAATCCTAACTTGTGACGTTGTCATGTGCCTTCCTGTTTTTTTTTGTGATGTCAACGAATATATTATGCTAACATCAATTGAGAAAATCTTTGTACTAATCACATCGTGTTTCGTAGTGCATTGGTGATTTGAGTAAATATTTTATTCATGATGACTTGTTGCAAAGAAGTAGAATTGAAATAAATCTCTGCAGACAACCTGCCGGTTATGTTAATCATAGATCTATCCTCGATTGAGACCCAAAGACATCGGCAATTATAAGCTTGATCCATTATCATGAGCTATCGGCGACAGCAAACTCCCAAGATGATACATCGTGAGAAGATGCGAGATAAAGATAGACCAAGTTACAAAATGTCTCTCGGTGTAATTGGAGTCCTGGATTCCCACGACAAATAAATCCTGCAATTATTGGCCTCTTTGTAATGCCGCCCTTTGAAATTTAGCATCGGCCATTAGAGAGCATTTAGATGTTACTCATATGGGAACCAATTTTCTCAACGCATCAGCAACTGACATCCTCTCTCCGTTTCACCATCTCCGCAACGCAACAAACTTTGAGTGTTCCGAACATGAGATGCCATATTTTGAGGTAATGATCTCTCTTGAAAGAGCGTCTGTTATCAATTTCTTTGCTCTCCGATAATTGCTCCTCTTCGGGTGTCGTGGTGCTGGGTTTGCCCCTAATTGCCAGTCTTCATTCTCTAGCATTTCCTTGCTAACGCATCAGATGTTGGGTTTACAGGCGCTGAGGAAACTGCCATGAAGGACGATGACTTTAAAAAAATGTGCCAAATAGATTTTAAAGTAACAAATGGATTATCTGATAAAAATAATAACAATCACCATCTACGTAAAATAATTTATATACTCGTTAGTTTAAATGCCTGAAGCAATTGTTCGTCGTTATTATTGTTATTATTACTATTATTATTATTATTATTATTATTATTATTATTATTATTATTATTATTATTTCTCAGAGTCCATTTTTCTCAGGGGAGACCAGTTTCACTTTGACTTGGTTTCAATTTTGGAGAAAGAATTTGTTGATGGTTTCCTAAAAATACTTAAAATTATGTTCATTAATAGTTTCCGATATTAATCTTTCACTTACGACTGGATCCATGTGGATTAATTGTCTGGTCCCTCATAATTATGTGGATTAATAATGTGCTGTTAAAGTTTGGACCTTCTTAATCCACTCCCTAATTAAGAACTTTAATTAAGCTGGACTGGAAGACTTTTATCTGAAGTTCGAAGAGAGATTTTGATGACCTCGACTGATAACTTAAGTTGTGATAATCTTTAATTTAATTAAATTTAATTAATTAAATCTTTGAAATACGTTTTAAAATTGCCCAATGCTAATGTTATTATGCTACAATGAAATGTTATTATTATTATTATTTTAGTAGTATATTAATATTATTGTTATTATCGTTGTTGCTGTTATTATTATTATTATTATTATTATTATTATTATTATTATTATTATTATTATTATTATTATTATTAATGTTGTTGTTATGGAATTTTCACATCATTCCTCTCGGCATTCTAGTCNTACGACCACCGGGACGACCTTGGTTTTCACATTCCACATCCGCTTAATTTCGATCTCCAAGTCCTTGTACTTGATAATTTTTTCAGATTTTTCTGTCCGTGATTATTGAGTCCCACAAGATGGTATTCTCGTTTATATTTACCATACTTCAGGTATGTTCATACCATTTGTTGGGAACTTCACAACCAAGCTCACGGCATACCACCCAATGAACATAGCTGGCCACCCTGTTATGTCGGTGCAAATATTCAGTTGATGCCAGCACCGTGCAACCTGCCCTTATGTGGCATGTTACGGTTTCTTGGGCCTTCCACAGACTCTGCAATTGCCATCGACCTGCTTCTTTATTATTATTAATATTATTATTAATGTTATTATTATTATTATTTTTATTATTATTATTATTAATGTTGTTGTTGCTGTTGTTGTTATTTTATCATTATTATCGTCATAAACAAAACATCTACGAAGGAAATCCTGCTCCGAAGACACCAGTCCCACAAATGGACATCATAAAAAAACATTTAACAAAAAACTTGAACCTCCTCGTTTCCTCATAAAGCATTCCCGTTTTTGTGTTACCTATTACAATAATTAGCCCTAATTATTTAGTCACAAAATCAATTAAATCTAATTACATATTAATTGTACGTTTGGGCATGAACTGAACAACCACACAGTCAATAAATTAAATTTATATATCTCAGATGAAGGTGTGGACGTGCAAATCTGAAGGATACTGCGAAGATGATGATGATGATGATGATGATGATGATGACGATGACGACGACGACGACGATGATGATGATGATGATGATGGTATTCACTCATATTCTCGTTGAAAATTGGGAGAGATGTGAGCTGTTCGTATTAATGACATTACTAACAATTACGAATCTTGACTCAACCGCTTAAAGAAAGCAGCAGAATACTAACAGTAATAACTAAAAGTTCTCGTGATCCTGAGAATAACCTTTCATAGGCAGTTACTAACGATAAGAATTCTGGTAAAACTGAGATGATGAGGGTTAGCTTAATGTGTGACTTTAAAGAGGATTTTTCAAAGATTTCTGTAATGACGATGACGATGATGCTGTTCGGAGAGATTCTCAGGATTAATCAATCACCCTTAAGAATAAGAATTATTATTTCTTCGCCAAATTTGGTCAATAATAAAAATAGACTCAATGGAGCACTGACACGACCCGTTTGTAGCTTGCAGTTTTCAATTATTGTTGAGCGTCAACAAACAGTTAATCAGGACAGAGAATTGGGTTAAAACTGCTCACAAAATGCAGTAAAACAAAAGTGAACACATGACTTTAGCGTGGCGCCAAATTATTAGCAAACATTTAATTAATACATAAATTAAGTAGTGATTCATCAGGTGACGATCACTTGAACCACTTCACCATTATCAATCAGTTATGTTTAAATCAATCTGCAGTCTGCGTTTTTTTAAAGATTATTCATCCTCTTTTTTTCCAACATGTTCCACGGGTTAGAATTTATTAGTTCCCACATCTATCAGCCGAGCGTCATTTAATTATCGACAGGAGAGTAGTGTCAGTCAGGAAGGAAAGACCAACGTGCCGACAATCTCTTTGTACCGGAAAATCGTCCCTAATAACACAACCTACTTTCACTTTCGTGTTCGTAAGAAAACCCCAGGTAAGTCTTCTAAGTCTGAGAAAGTTTCAGTGGGAAATACACCATAAAGTTCCCGAAAATACCTTGAGACTGGAAGTATCTTCGACACAAGTTTATGTGTGAAATTCTATTAATTCAAAATGTTATTGAAATTAATTTAACGCCGTTGGTCTTATTCAAACTTTGATGAAATTTTCACAACTTCTCCGAGATCTGAAATTCTATCTTCACTCCGAAAAACAAAAACTGTGGAAAGGCAACCATTTTAAAGTTTCATACCAATCATGCAATGTTATTGATATATATTAGAGTCAGGACGGAAACCATGAGTATCACCCCATTATTTCGTGATAACTCGCTAAACAAAAATTTGATCGTGAGGAAATTGTAGTATGTTATGTAACTATATATTTGTGATTATCTCTGAAATTTTCGTTGAAATACTTTCACGCATTTATTTATAAATTCATTTATTAATAAATTCAGAAAAAGTGATTTCGAGACGCCCAATAACCACAAAAGTCACTTTAAAAGTCATCGAAAATTGACTAAAACTAAGAAATAATGTTTCCTCTATTTTTAATAACTTTAAGACATCTGTTGTCCATTCAATTTATCAACGTTTTTACGAATTTTCCATCTGGTACTTTCCAGGCCCTCTTAATGGCGTTTTCCAGGTCAGATTTGGAGTGGAACTGCTTTCCGTTGCTGTAAACCAGTATTGACAACATTTCCCAGACGTGTTCAGTAGGATTTAAGTTCGAGGAACAGTCTAGCCAACTCATAACTTTCAAATTTCTGCTCTTTAACAATTATTCGCCAACTTGGAAGTGTGGACCGGAGCATTATCTTGCTGCCAAATAACATTTCCTCCATAATAACAATCCCAAAAAGGCAGGAGATGATCTTCCGACTGTTTCCCACCCAGAAAGGCAAAGAATGAGTAAATTTACTCATTCAAAAAATTATACAAGAAAAGTTGCTCAAAGCAATATGCACATAAAGATGTTCCTTGCATGTAAATGTAATTGATAGAAATTTGTTTTAATATTTAAATAATTGTTTTTGTGGGAAAATGAAAGACAAAAGCAAAACCAGCTTCGAAACAATTTTGTAGAAGTTCTGAAGTTTCGCTTCCCCTTTAAAACATTGGAGATTGCTCCCCTTTTAGTCATTTAAATTTGTATGTCAAATTGAATTATTATTTTAAAAATTTTATTAACGGTCAAATGTAACATTTACAAGGCGCCAATGTTAACATTTTGGTTGCAATACACGAGATCAAGATTAATAAATCTTGTTGCAAAATTACTATTAATCAATTTACAGACTATCCACAAGGTCTGCAATAACAACAGCAACAATAAAGTTTTTTGTAAGATTGTTTTTCCATCAGCTTCGTCTAAAAAAAAAGTTTTGTTGCTAGTCTTCAATCCCACATGTCACTCAAAACGATCAATTTTTAATCGCATTCCCTTTATCTTTTAATTTTGAATTTATATCCTCCTTAGTCATGCATTAAATAAGAATATAACGATGTAATTTCGTTTCTCCAGCCTTTCGTTGATTGTTCATTCAGTTTTTGTGTCAGCAAAAGATCTTTGGAATGCTCCAACATCGGATACCAATGCCTCCACTTTGCTTTTGAACGAGCTAGACCATCTTGTATTTTTCTCATCTTCGTTGAGTTCATCCATTTTTTGCCTGAGTTTGTCATACAATAAACAATTACCATATTACTATTAATAAAGTAAATTTACAAAAAAAATTACAAAGCAAAATTACATGTTCTTTAATAAAGTTTTACATCATTCTTTACCTGCATGCAGGAGTTGATTAGCCTTAGTGAACCTTTTCAGCACTAGTCAAAATTCAACCTTGCAAGTTCCAAAGGAAAAATGCGAAAGAATATCGGAATTTTCTTACAACTTAAAACCCAAAAATCAAGGAAATTTGATTGACATTAAACCAGATTTAAATAATTGTATCGTGTGTCCAGGTCTTCAGGTCTGTCATCAATCGCCGCCTCATCCGGATCATTCGCGGGATGTACGCAGACGACACGTAGCCACTCGATGACGCTGCAGGGAAGCAATCAGAGCACACATATGTTGTACCAGTGGTGGGTCAGTTAAGTCAGAGTGCAGGTGAACCGCACAAACGTTCACCGAGTGAACAAGTCTTCACGCAATGCGAGGGTGGAGGTTACTCGAGGTCCAAAAAATAAGACTAACCGGGAATTTCACAAAGTCAGCAAAAATGAACAGAGCAAATCGTTACAATCTAAGCTTTGCGGCAGTAGATTAACTGTATGAAGATGATTAAAGGAACCTGAAAATTGTTCGATAACTTAACTATAAAACGATGGTAGGTTAAATTATTTACAATATTTCTGGATGCGATATTCCTCCACTAATCACAGTCCAGACGTAATAAAATCTGGAGATCAAAAATTACTTCAAACTAATTAAGGATGCTCCCCATGCGCTGGCACCTTTAAATAAATCTAAACCTAATGCGTTAACTAATCTTTCCCCAGTTAATAAACCCACCTTCAAAAAAAACTCATTACGCAAATATGGAACTTACTTCCTCCGTCACCAGAAGTCTAAAACCGATTAGCAAGAGCCGTTTACAGCAGACTGGGCGGCGAAACCTGCAGGCGACGTCATCCGAATTTCCGAGAGCGAGCACCCCCAACTCGCACTTATGAAGGCAGCGGTTTAGCCATACTGCACCTATTTGCAACCTCAATGTCATAACAGGAATCACCAGAAGCCACCTTCATCCAAACATTCTAAGCTAATCGAGATTGCCAACCGACCGAAACTTCGTCGCATCTCTAACCCGAGAATTATTCTAAAAACCGAATCCAAACCAGTCACCAATTCGAAGGTTCAAAAACTAAGAGGAGTGTGATTAAGTAACTTACAGCCCACAGAGACCTGAGCCAAGAATCAAATCAAGCTCAGCAGCCTGCAGTGCCATACGACCGACAGCAGAAAACAAGTAAACGCAAAACATACCAAGAGTAACGCAACTCTCAATAGCCTCAATGATTTTTAGTTGCTACCAAAATTTTGTGAATTTACAAAAAATTAATGACAACAAGCAGTTTGTAATGTCGTAGAAATGCTCATACAATCAATAGGGCTGGTATCTGTCATTCATTCCTCCTCTGTTGCTTCTTCCATTCATGTTCATCTGCTGTCTTTGACCACCTACTCCAAGATAAAACTTTTAAATGTATCTACAATTTATCAATCCAAAGTCTTTCAAAGACTACCTTGGCTATCAGACATTCCATTGTCAGGATAAGAGGAGTATCCTCCATATGGGACCTCCTGACCGTAATAGGATGCAAAATTGTTGTATGGCATGCCCATGTGCACTGGCTGCTGATTTCTCATGCCACCCATCCATCCGCCGCTACCTGCAACCACAAGAATCACAAATAAATGTAATGACAAACACATTGATTCACAATGCCAAAAACATTTCATGATCGGTCTGAGACAATACCTCCTCTTGGCCTGAAACCTCCACGTGATGCACCATTCCTTGGCTCCTGGGGTGTTGCCCTCCTTACATCGACCTTGAATAAAGATGGAAATCCATTACATCCATTTACCATAGAAACTAAATCTATGTAGTTTAAAGAATGAAGTTTAAGAAAAAAATTAAAAATTGTCATTCGAGCTACAGAGAGAGAGAGAGGGAGGCTACTGTCTCACTCCATGCGACAAACAATGCAAAGTTGGCGACAGAAAATCCTAGATCCCTCAATCCCTTTGCTCCTTTCTTCCTTCCTGCTGCAAAAAAACGTCTCCTTCAGGTCATGAGCCTCGATGATAGTCTCATATCAATCAAGTGCCTCCAAACAATCACGTGATTGTGTATCTGCAACAAAACGTGTCCGACTGTCTTAATTCGAGTTTCAACTCACCTCTCTTCCACCGAGTGGATGTTTGGGTGTGGTGCAGATAGAATCGACAGATTCTGAAGATTCGAAGTTTATAAAGCAGAATCCCTTCCTCATGTTCCTTTCTTTGTCGAATGGAAGATTTATGGACTCAATCTGGGAGAAATATTTTTAGTGCTTTAAGATTTGGAACATACAAAATAAAACATTCAATTTTCACCTGGCCAAATTGTTGGAAGTAATCTCTAATTTCTGCTTCTGACAGGTTAGGATCCACACCTCCAACAAAGATCTTTGTGCAGTCTTGAACTGCACCCTTTGGCCTCATTTTCTTAGGATCTATTGTCTTACCACCAAGTGTGTGTGATGACTCTGCTATGACCTGATGTAATGGGTTGGTAGTCAAGTGTTAATAAAACGTGTCAATATAAATAAATATGATCAATCATAAAACCCACCAGGTCAACAGCAGCAGGATCATCAAATGTGATAAATGCAAATCCTCTAGAAAATCCAGTGAATGGATCTTTCTTCAGGTTGCATTCAACCAGATTTCCATATTTCGAAAAGTAATTTTGAAGTTCATCTAGAAACATTGACATCATTAAGAATTTTATCAGAAACTGTAAAAAAAGCAAATATTATTTAAACCTTCAGTAGTTTCTCTGGCAATTCCACCAACAAACATTTTCCTGTTTAAAAAATAGAGATCAATTAATTCAATTTTATGCCCTCCTTTGTTGTACGAATTCACAAAACTCTAAACCCTCAAACGATTATAGAAAAAAATGAAGATAGAAATAACTTTTCCCAGTAAATTACAATATTTAATCGAAATCAGATTTGATACATAGAAAAAATGGCGTTAACATTCGAACAACGCTTCGCTTCATCTCACACCCCACGCTATCAAGAAATCATCAAAAATAACACTTTATAAAACGGAATACTAACGCAGCTTCGCAAGCCATTCTTCTAAATTTGATTGTCTTGAAAAAAACACTGAAAACTAAAAGCGATCGGACCGAGAACTGATCGAGAGCAAGCCGACACAATGGAGATCTAGAATCAAAGAAACAAACAAATTGAATATATACTTTCCATGTTGTACATATTTCAAAATTTTATATAATTATATTGTATATTTAAAAAACATAAAAAGCTGTATTAACAATTATTTAATTTTAAAATGCTATAAAACCGATATTGATGAAAAATATTTAAATATTTTTTAAATTAAATATTTAATTTGATAGTCAAATATTGTGCTTAATAATTTGCCTTCAAATTGAAATAACTGTAACTTGTAAGTAGCGTTACCTTGTTAATTGGCATCGGTTACGTAACATAAGAAACTTGATTGATCATGATCTTCCAATCAGTCTATAACTTATTTACATAACCATATGTTCGACGCAGTAAGACTTACGCAATTTAGTGCGCCTTAGAGATACATACATCCTGTATTTATTTTTTTATTTCTCAACTGGCCAATTTATATAATTAATTTGTCGAAAATATGCGAATATTGTTTTCATAAAGAATTTCAACAGAAGGTACTGGGTTGGATGCTGTTCAAACAGAATTCCAAGTCATAAGACAACCCATTTGTTCATTCTGACGACGAAAACTTGGAAGTTTTCTTACCAAATCGATGAATGTCATGAATACTTAGTTGTATCACACATTCATAACGATATTCACTCACAATTGTATTTATCTAAAAGTCATGTGAAAACTTTTTCAAACTTATGTTGTGAACGTTAATAAATTTTTTCTCTTTCTGCTAACTTAAGTGGACAAAATGTGCTAAAATTAAGTGCCTTGTAATATCAGTGACTACTCCTGAAACCCTCCGCCTCCTTATCCCAAGCGGCTATTGCATGTCAAGTGCTTACGGTTTAGAAAATACTTTTGGTTCCCTTTACCCAAAATAATTTTCGCAAGTATCTGACCATTTCACTCAGTCCCCTCGTGAAAATTCTGACACTTCGAAAACTTTTCCTATTTCCCACAAAACAAAATTTTAAAATTGTTGCTACCAAAGATAGCCCCATGGACTCAAGATCATATGGATAATAGCGGCTTCCAGTAGTAAGACATACCGGCTGGAATTGACTCATGCATTACCTAATTACGCTAATTTTTCACTTAATAAATCCCCAGATATCTGATAAAATTTGGTAACCAGGTTCCAAGCAATCAGATCTCACGTGTAAGCAGCTTCCTATCGTCAAACATTCCCCGTTACAAAAGGAGGTCAGAACTCAGGTAGAAACTAAATTGAAGATACACAAACAAATAACAATGATGAACAGAATGTCAGGCTGTCCCATTAAAAAATCATTTCTGTTCTGAATGATTCTCTCCCTAACAAGACAACAAAACGAAACCGTCGCGGACAATACACTAAAACGCAACCTTTTACAACAATCCAGTCATTGTCAGTCACGCTCAACCCAAAACAAAAAAAAGAAACAGCCACATTACAAGGATTACAGATCAGCAGACCTTACCCACTGCAGCGAGATCGTGACAACTCAAATCTTCCAGCATCCAGTCCAGTCTAACAATTTCAAAACCTATTCACAGGTCCCTGTATAAGACATTTGCCACAAGGACAGCTCGCAAACAAAGCGACACAACTACACGCACGTAAACATACATAATAACCACCGCTTTACATGTTCCTATTTACATTCTGACGTAACAAACATCTATAAACCCAGAGAGTGGACACCTATGCCTTGACAAGCAATTGTATTTTTGAAGATAACCAAAACAAGGTAACAAGTTAAATAACTTGCAGAACTCTCACAACCAATGGGGCTTCAGTCACAGTACGAGCGCCCCATGCAAGACCTTTCCCGATCGCAACCACCCTCCTCTAAAAACATCCTCACGAGCTTCAACAAGGTGATAAAAACATCTCGCCCAGAGAGCAAAAACTCGGTTTTTAAGTGCCTATATTTCCAGTCTCGGTCGCTTGGCTGCAGGAGCCAGAGAATTGATTTCGTGGTCGTTGCTGCCGACACCGGTGGCGGTTGACGTTTCCATGTCCTTCTGTTCGTGGGACATCTTGACTTCTGAGGCAATGACATGGCCAAGAGAATCAATGATAGTGTTTGTGTTACACGAGCCTTTATCTGCATTCCTAAAAGTGATTGCGATGTCAGGTGTGCTGCTGCCACTCGCATCTCCTTCCTCATCGTCATCGTCGTCGTAGTCTACCAGACCCATAAGACTTGGCTGAAAATATCAAACCATATTTTTAAAGATAAAAAAATATTCAGCAATAAATAAATAGATCCTTGCAACAGACAATTACACAAAGACAAATGAATTCCTAAAGATGGCATTTTAAAAATTCATTAAAAATAAACTTTCATAATGTAAATCTAGTTAATGTAATTAATCTATTAATTAATGCAATGTCATCATTGTGCTATCTAGATCAAGAATTTGCAAAACCAACCGTTTTAACTTTGACTGCAACCAGTCCACCTGGCACAGATGAGTCTTTAAATATGGACGTTGATTTACAAGTTGCTGTTGTGGTGGCTGTGTTAATAGCTAAGGAGTCTGAGCTTGTGAGGGTCTTGGTAACAGAGGCACAAGGGCTGCTCTTGGGAACTGATACCAGGACACTGTTGTTGCTGCTGCCGCTAGAAATTCCATCGCGATCGTCCGCCGTTCGGCTCTCGGCGTCCGTCGTCTCCGGCTTGTCGGATTTGCTGCCAGTGCCAGAAAATGCCTGGTGGTCCTTGAAGTTCAGACTGAAACTGATGCTGCCTGGTTTATTGCAATGATTGATGGAGGATAAAGTCTGGTGAGGCATTGGAGATCGGACGAGCATGTTGTTGCCGGCTGCGATGCATCAATGTAACATTTGTTTTAGTATATTTAGATATTCTTTCTAATTGTTTTGTAATAAATAGAATATTTTGCTCAGAAATTTACTTCTTAAATAATTAACATTGGCTAATTCATTAAATAAGCACATTAGAAATGTATTTGAATCAACAATAATATGCAAAAACTACCTTGGAGTTTGCTGGAGAGAAATTTTCCAGTTGGTGAGAATGTTTCAAAGTCAAGCTTGGGATTGAGTTTAGCTGGCACATCATCCATGTCATCATCTTGATCGAACCATGCTTCTTCATCCTCGTCCATTGAATGATCAGGTTTCATGGGCACCGAGGACATGAAGTCCACAGTCTCCGAGGTGGTCGTGAACTTCTCTTGTTGCTGGTCGTATCGCTGCTTCAAGACCTTAAAAGTCTGGACGTAGGAAATGGACTCAAAGTGTTTGAAGTGGTTCTTGACAAAGTACATAGTCAACGATTTGATGTCCTCCTGGAATTGATGAATGAATTAAAAAAATGGATACTCAAGAATTAATAGGTTTGATCTTCACTATGTCACCTCAAGGCAATTTCCAATTAACATATATGTTATTCAAAGTAATAAGCAAATGCTAAGCATCCAAAGATCAATAAAACATCAATATTCAACAGGATTAATCAGCAAGCAACAACAATGCCACTAATGCGATTAGAATTTGAATGAGAATTTAAACAAAAGGAAATACTAACTGATTTCACAAACTCAAAAAGTTCAAGAACAGCAGAGTTGAAGAGGTTGTACTTTTGTCCGTTTGCGACAAAAGCATCAACTACCATTTTCATCAGGTCAAACTTGATGATGTGTCTGTTATAGAACTCATCCTTCAGTCCTACAGTCCTTCTTAATAGCCTCAACGAAGCTGTACAAGATAGAAATATGAATATTACCAAATTCAATGATTTTTGAACTAATTAATGTTAATGTATTAATGTTGATCATATTATGCTAATGCTATTAAATGTTTATTTAACTCTTCCCTATTTTGAACTTAGTTAACTTTAGCAGCCAAAAACACATCCCACAGCTACTTTGTGTCCAATATAACAATTTTGTAGCAATTATAATAAAAATTTCTGCGGCACAATTTGAAAGCACAAGTCAAATATATCAATTAGTCAATTGGCTAACAACACAATATTCCGCATACATCTCTTAAACAAATCATCTAAACACATAAAAGTACTTAACCCAAACACTCTTAATGATAATACAGACTACAGAAAGCAACCAAAAATATGACAGAAGATCAACATCAATCCAGAAAAACACATGAGCTGAGGCAAATAAGGTTTGATAATAATTTTTAAAAGATAATAAATAAGACAAAATACTAATTATAAAACAGGCCTGTAAGAAAATAGAAAGCATTGGCCTAAGCATAACAGCTGATGTCACAATTAGGAAAGTAGGTTTGTATGAATTTTAAGAACAGAAATTACATTCCATGACTTAAAATAACCAATGCAACAAGATGGAAGTTTACCAAGCTGAAGGAAGGCATGTCTGGACTTGAGAAGGACTAGGATTCTCTTGAGGAGATGCTTGTTGATCATGTAGGTCTTTATGTGATAAGTGTGGTGCTCCACGCAGAACATCAACAACTCCAAAATATGAGCCAACAACTGAGCAGTCTGGTAGTCATCTGCAACAAAGTCAAAGAGCTCGATGATTGAACGACTTGATGAACTGCATTGAAGTCAATAATAACCAAAGTAGATATTGGAATATTCTATTCTATTCTTTCATTCACACATAAAGACAAAGTTGAACTTTTACCTTTACTAGGCTTGTCACCAGCAGTATTAGCAAAGAGCGGAGCAGTGAGGACGTGCATGCAGTGAGGGTAGAAAAAAGATAAGAACTCTGACTTCTCATTCTTTTGCTGTTTTCATTGTTTTAAATTTATAAATATAAACAGTACATGATGAAATAAGAATTGAGACTCACAGGTGTAGTGGTCATATTTTCAGGGTCAATGAGCAACCTTATGATGCCCATCAGTTGCAGTGCACCTCCCAACTCTGTTTGAAAAAACTTCAAATTAATGATAAAATATATTAATTATTTATGCACAATCAAATCCCAACTGATTGATGAGCATACACGGATCGTATTTAGATTTAAGGAAGCACTTGAATTTACAAGTTGAAGCACTAAGACTAAAGTGAAAGTAAAAAAATGTCAAAGCAAATTTTCAACCGACCTGGATCAGAATCGGTTATCATCTGTTCTATGACCATGTTGATTAGGAGGTCTTCCTGTTGTAAAAAAGAAACAATAATAAAATTGTCAAATAATATGTAAGTTGCGGTTCCAAATGATGAAGATTAATAATAAACCACATTTTCCTTTATTGCCTTATTGATCTAGCAATTTTTCAAATTATATAAGATGGCATGAACACTGATATATTACCATCTTTTCTATAATAATAATAATAAAAACTAAAAATAATATCTTTGAAAGGCCCAGAGTGAATATCAGTGGAACGTTATCCTTACATCTTCCTGCCTCTGAGATTCTTGGAGGAAAAATTCCCTGACCATGGAAGGACTGAACTCAACAACATAGGAGAATATGTCAACTGCCAGGGACTTCATCACAGCATCATCCATGCCCTTGAGAATCAATTTATTATTTAATCAAAAAAATTATTATTCAACGTCTCACTTACAATCCCAAGTAAATGAATGTGATGATAAGGACACATTGATTATTCTAAGCAAATGAATAAATAAAGAACAATCAACTCACCAGGATTATCTCCAGTGCATTCAGGATCCCAAGTTTTGATAACACCTTTTGAAAACAATAACACATATAAACAATTGAATAAATGTGCCACTTCATCTGCTGTGAACAACTTATGATACAAAAATGAAAGTCATTGTGAAACCTTGTAGAATCCCTCTCTATTCTGCTGAGCAAGATTCTGTGAGAAGGAACAGAATTCTTTAAGGAAGATGACCATATCCTTACGTGCTTCATCATCCGTATCGTCGTCGATAAGCTGTCTGAACAACGTCTGTAGGTACTTCTCATCCTCCTAGATAGTGAAAGGTCAGGTTTAATGGTCAAATGATAAACTATCACAATTAAAAGACCAGGTTATGCACAAGAAGAATCGATACTCCTTCGAGTAATTTCGTTGAAATAAAAGGATGGGATCAAATATTTTTGCTTTGCTTAATTAACTGTTTTGTTTAGAATAAGGTCTGCTTCATGAGATCACGTTGTGATTCCATGCATTACATAAATGGAAATTACTTCCAAATAACATTGACCATCAAAATGTTTAAAGTTGATTTATGAACTTCTGACAAAGTGACCATTAAATACAAAGAATCCTAGGCATTAGATCACTTTGCAAATGTTCTGTTTCTCAAAATAAAAACATCCAAGTGTTTCTAAATGAAAACATTGACCAGTCTGGTAGCTGAGGTGCAAATGGTGATAGAAACTAGCTGGAGCTGGAGAAACAACCATCTCGTTAGGATGGCCTTTGAGAAGGAAATTCTAATATAATTTGTTTGCAACGTCTCGTGAAGGATTCTTACTCCAAGAATAGGAAAACAGGAAATTTGCAAAAATAAATCAATGCGATATTATTAATATTTGATGATGATGCCTAAATATATATTTAGATGGACATGTACATAGATAATTGCATAATTCTAATTTATTACTTTAGTGACATCAGAATTAATAATTAACATGAATTTTAAAATGTTAATTGACATTAAAAAAAGTAAATTGAGCACATCACAATTATCACAACGAATTCCACACATAATTTCAACAAGAATGTAATAAATATTACTTATTACTAACAATCATTATTATTACTATTTAGCCAATCTTTTGAGTGCTTTATTTATATATGAATTGGAATACATGGGAGCTAACCTGCAGAACACTGACGATTTCCATCTTGTTGAAATAGATGAACGAGTTGAGAGTTGAGAGAAGATTCTCCTCAAAGACCGAAGGAGCTGGGAGGATGGCATCCTGGATGTACTGGACCCTGTACGTCTGGTGGATCTTCTGGATTAGTTCTGCATTGTCTATCGGTATGGCCTGTTTCAGCCTCGTCTGAGTTTTGAGATACTCCCTGTGCTTGATCGGCTTCGGAAGAGAATGGTCGTACTCCATGGCGCCGATCACGTCGAAGATGACGTCTTCGGCAAACATGGCCTCGAAGACTGGTGTCTTGTTGAGGAAGAAGAGGGTCTTGAAGGCTGTGAACAGTTTGTGTAGGGAGCTGGTGTCTTCCATGTCTTCACTCATGCGGAACAGGTTGGTCAGCTTAGGAACATAATTTTCGTTTTCGATTAGAGTTGCCAGTTTCTCTCTTTTGATTGGAGTTGCCATGGAAGCCTATTATACAAATAATATGTGCATTTGTTTTATGTAAACAAACTAAACTATATACATTAATTCTTGAAAGACAATTTCAATAAACCAATATATCTGTGAATATTGGACATTGTTATCACTAAAAACCTTGCATTTACAAACCTGGAAAACTTCTATGATGTCATCCAGTTTTGAGAGTTCACATGGAGGTAATGACATGGACACTCTCTCGACGATATCATCGTGGTGACCGACATGACCAGAGCCGACAGAATCGAACCTGTCATCATCTGCATCGCCATCATCCTGATCTAAAATGTCCTGAGTGACATCAACAGACGGATCTTTACCTTGGACCTGATAATTGAAAGTGTTGCACTAACTTTAATATTACAGAAATAAAATAGCCAGTTGTATTACGTTTGAAATTAATTATTATTTATAGTAAATGAATGCAATGCAGGCATTGCAAACTATCAACTACAACAATAATATCAACAACCCATTAGGTGTCAAAATCAAATCAGATTGCATCGAACTGGAACACCACTTCCACTCAATGGTTTAAACTCGATGGTTTAACAACGACCCAAAGTAGATCAACCAAATTCTAACCTGACAAATCTGCGCCCAGATTTCATCACAACCAGCCTTGTTCTGAAAACTTAGGGCATAGTCGTAACTGTCGGCCTCAGACCAAACTATGAGGGTCTCCTGAAAAACAAAGCATTGTTGAGTGTTGCAGACTTACTTATAATAAGAGTAGCTATAATAAATCTATTTGGCAGTTTAATTCATAAACCAAGGAATCCCTTGCATAAGTCAGGGTGAGTCAAGCAAATGTTAAGAAAGCAGCACTTTCAAAGCACATGCACCCAGCTACCTTCACAGTCTGTGAACATCAGAAACATATTAATTTTTCAAACAAATCTGACCTGTTGTTTCTGGTAGGCTGTATTAAGTTGGATTTTGGACTCGAGCAGAACGGTATCTGTAGAGGAACATAACAGGCATTAGCATTTCAAATGATGGCTATTTGATGTGTAACATTTCAGTTGCATGCTTATATAAAGGCCTTGTCTGAAAGCTTCAAGACCTCACACATTGTTTTAGAATTAAGAGTTTTGCCATCTCCAGCAATTATTAACCTAGCTTATAACTTATTTTATGACATTTCAATTATACAATAACACTTAAACCACTTAGTTTAACAAAATATTAGTTAATATTATCAAATGGCTTAAAGGAACATAAGTGAATGAATAGTTATGTAATTTGAAGCAGCAAATGACAAATAAAAACTTTTACAATTTAAAATCAGCAGATGTTGCTCCTTGTAAAATCAATGTTACCAATTAAAATAATGTTTAACTATAAATAATTGATTAGAATTATTTAAATTTGTTTAAGTCAAGCTTGCTATGTTCTACTTTCCTTACATAAGCTAAAGGGAATGATGAATCATTAGCACACCAGTTGTTATACGATGATGTCATAATTACAGCATACAATTCAATCATGGCATATTACATTATCCAGGTGATAAACCAGATATTCTGAAATGTTTCTTAATGCAGCACATCACTTCTACTGCTGTTGCTGGATGAACAAGATTATATTAATGACCAAATGATTGATCAGGGCAATACTTAATCCCAATGTTTTATATAAACATTTTTAACCTCCACAAAACAATCAAGTACTTAGGCATTTATAACAACACCAATTCAACCAAGGTTAACAATAATACAAAAATCATAAAGGCATGCTCCAACTGCACACTGACAGGTACTAATCAATAAGGTTTTTTTAGCACCTGTTGTCCAATGAACAGCCAAGGAGAAACCTTCAATTACTGATGTTTGTTAATATTTCATTTAAGCTGTTATGGCTCTAAGTCACACTGTCCATTAAACATACAGAATGTAAAATTGGCATTGTACAAATATTGCAAGCACAGAAACCAGGTATGTTCGAATCCAATAATTTGATACCTCCTTGCATCAAAGAAGTTCACCTAACCATGAAAGTAATAGAAAATAAAAATCATAACTATAAAAGTAAGCTTTTCCTTACTTCTATTCTCTTCTTTGACGAGAAGAAACATGTTTTTCGTCTTTTCGATAAACGTCGATGAGACATAGCCTGTTCCCTGATCATCCCAAACCCTTCCGGCGTTTAGCATGTACAGCTTCACTCTCATTTTTTCATCTTTTTCTGTCTTTCCGTTTTCAGCCATGATTCGAGTTTTGAGCGCTAAAATTTTGAATTCAATTTCTACGTGTTAAACAAAGTAATTTCAGATGCGAAAGCTCCCGCCTCAGTGAAAAGTTTGGTGAACAAAATACTAAATCGTTTAAATGACTCTAATTTACAATAAAGCTTAAGAAAATCCAACAATTCATAAGTTGACATGTGAAATACCAAGGCGCGAAGGGACATTGAATGGTAATACACGATCGTAACACCAACCGCTTCGCTTTTAAGTTGATTACACAAAAATTAAAAAGTGCAGGCCCCTGAACAATATTTATAAGGTCGATAATCCAACGACTTTTTTTTATTTTGACGAGGAGGTAGCCATGTTGACAGAAGCTAAACAGGAAACACTAACAATAGACGAAAAACACTGCAGCATTATTTAAAAACGTTTTAATAAAATTTTATAAACTAAAATAAAAATTTATTTACTTAATAAATAAAGTTTTACTTTAATTAAAATAAAAATGTAAAAAATATTTCATCGATTTTGTTAATCATGCAATCCTGACTTCGATATGACTGCGTAGCCTAATAATTGCCAAACTATGTAAATTAACTTTAATCACTTATTTTTATATTTATTCAAGCTCAAAGCATCGGGAGATTATGAAAATATAAAAACAAACGAGTACATTCAAATAAAAGATATTATATCACTTTGATAAGAAGCAGTTTTAAAAAAGTCCAACTGCTTCATCAATAGTCATTTGTTTTTAAATAATGCGGAACAGGGTTTCATTTTTATTCAAATTAATTAATAATTGTGGTACTTACATTTCAAAAGTAAATAAATAATAGTCTTAAATTGAATCTTCTCAGCCATAAAACGATTGAGAATATAGTAGGTTGTTTATATTGCCCACTTATAAATTAATAAAAGTGGATTACATCTTAAGCTTTATTTCGTTAACGCAGTCGTGTACTTAGTCCATCCAATCCATCCGTTTATCTTTAGTCTCATGCAATCAGTAAGGAACTGATAATTTGACCAATAATTGTAAATGCTAACATCCTTGTGAATTATTGTAAATGACCTGTTGGTTAATAATATTACTATCTTGAAGTGTCAAATATATGTTTGTATAAATTTTTATAATTTGTTTGTATATACTTGTATGCGTTATTTTCCTTTTTTTTATTATTCTATTAAGAATTTCGTCTCATCAGCGGTAATTTCGGAAGTTCTGAATGAAGTTCACCTTCCATTGAAACCACCGGAGTTTTCCGATGAAATGGGCCAAAGTTTATACGATTTGCATATAAAGGGCAAGTTAAAGGCCATAGGTCCTAAGTCCAAATCATCTCAGTTGCGCAAGGGACTTTAATCAAATAAACCTAAGCCAAACAGCCGTAGGTCCAGTCCCGGATTTAGGCATGTGCCATTGCATAGGATTCTCCTCCAACGAAAAAAATTCGACTTGCATTTCAAAACGATTAACATAGATTTATTGCTGCCGCAAATGTCACACAACCTGACAGTACACAGCATTGTCACTGTGATACCTTTGGCCTATCCGACAGCTAACGTCTTCTCCTGTATTGAACGTATAGTGTTAAAGTAATGAAACTTTTCACGCAAATTCGGTTACCAGGACATCAAAGTTGATCTCATGCCAATGAGAATGCTGGACTCTAAATTCATCAGAGCTAGATGAGACGACCGATCATTTCTCATCGATGTGCGAAGTCTGTTATGAGTTTCGTCATTGAGAACGAACGCTCCGCACTACATTTGCTGGCCCTCAGCACCAGATATGCGCAATGCTATCTTCACACTCGGAAATGATCCATGAACTCGCTTCTGTTGTATCAACTGATACTTTAAATTCTCGAGAGAAACATCTGCAGCTTGTTCATCATTGAATGCATCAATGAATTCAGCAAACTGCACTCAGTTCTGAAGCACACATCAATCAGTCGTCTTTTATAATCCTCAACGAGACTGGATGCTGCTGTCAGTGTCTACTGTGAAGAAAGAGAGACATGTGAGCTTAATCCACCACCACAGTCCACCTGTGTAAATCCGGCGCTGCATAGGTTAACTGTCGTTATCTATTATTATTCAAAAGGAATACTTTTTCGAGTGTGATAGGTAGTTGTTGAAAGTATAAGGTATTAATTTCCAAAATTATTTGTAATAACTAAACTTTACTATAAGAAGTTATGTAAAATATGCTTTATGACAATAAGGTGCGAAGTTCTTGCTTGCGGAGCGAATATGGAACAATAACATACAAACAACTGGCCTTTTATCATAGAAACATTAGGCATTAAGTCTTGGCTACATTTTATTGTCGTCTTCATGCAAAAGAATATTCAAATTTGTTTAAATACGAAAACGTTTGTTCCTTTCTGTGTGCATGGCATCAGAGGAATATCGATCAATGGTTATTCGGAAGAAATGAATATTCAGCTGACGCTTGAAGCGGTCCATGCTTAAAGATTTATTTGATCAGCCTACAAAAAATCAGTTTTCAAACATACTTTTAATAATAAAGTTTCAAGTAAAATTTAGTGGTGCCCGTTTATATAAAAAAAGTTCACTTGGCCTTGCAATAACTTAAACCTTCGACTTGACCAACCCCAGGTTATTGCATATGGAGCGGAACGCCGTGGGCGCCGCTGGTGTAATGGTATCATGCGAGATTCCCATTCTCGCGACCCGGGTTCGATTCCCGGGCGGCGCAGATCTTTTCGGTAGCTTTCTATAATAAATGGACCTACTTAAATCATGTATGTGTCTGGCATCTTTTCCCTTAATTTAGAAATTATATATAATTTGTCCAAACTACTTAATGATAAAAGTTACGTAGCCCAAATAAATTCCATTCCATTATTTCAAGATGTAGTACTCGAATATAAGTTGAATTTGTTGATTTTATTGCCGAGCAAAGATTTATTTTGACACAGTTAGGAATAAAATGAAGGTTTCATGACCTTTGAACTTTGAACAAATCTGAAACCGATTCGCTGCACTGAATTCTCCTGATGGCTTCAGCGAAAATAGTTGAAACGTCGAGGATCTGCAAAGCAACAATATTTATTTATTACAGTTGTTATGAATAACATGTATAATTTCATAATGGTTCTCAGGTTT
>MPNW01000776.1:22242-82416 GCA_011800805.1 Hirudo medicinalis | reverse complement strand
CCTAGATTGTTCACGTTTGGATCTAGACAAAATAAAAGCAGTTCGGATTTTTGCTACCATCAAGATCCACTGCAATTCTGCAATAAGACATCTTCATCCACTCTTTCAATTTTGTCAGGCAACACCTATATAATTCTTGTTTGGTCAAGCGTTTTTATATTAGCTTTTCTATAATTTCACGCTCATTATTTATCCAGAGGAATCTGCTAAGCGATCATTTATCGCACAAGTTAGACGTAAAATTTAATTCCAACATCGCCTTTTGCGTTGTTGGTCGAATGGCAAAGTCGCGAGTCTGTCCCGCTCGTGCCCATGGTTCGACCCCCGTAAGACGGTAGAGTTTTGAAATTTCACAGATTTTGGGTAATGTTTTTATCGATGGTTGTTATTGCTTTTATCCATAAAAATAATTGTTATTTAGAACTACTTTATTTATACTGCTAGCTTTGTAGATAAGTTGAAGTTGTATGTAATGCAATCGTTTATCGTACTTCCTTTCCATAATAATTAGTTTACTAACTTCTTATATTAAATTTCGTCAGTGCAAGCTTTATGATTGTCATTTTAAGTGATCCTAAGATGAGGTTAATTAACTGACTACTCAGCCGTGTAAAATATGTAAATATCCGACCTCGTGAATATCAAGTTTCAATGATTGCAGGAAATTTGTTATTGTATAATCAGTAGGATCACAAGTTAGTTTCTCATCGACTGAGCAGCTTGTATTCCCATTCCCTCCCTCGCTTGCTCACTCATTCATTCATCTTTCACCTACCCACTGATTCACTCATCAAAGCACTCTAAACATCGTAAGCGGCTAAAACGCGATAGGTCAGTGTCGTGCGTCGAATAAATTGCCGCAAATTGATTGGATGATTCGATTATCACGTGTCTCTACGCCGGAAGTGTGCCGAGCATTGAAGGCACTAATGAAGACTCTTTAACGCTTCCGTAGCGTCCTAACATCGTTGACGTCCTGCTTGAGAAACAGTCGTCATCGTCATCGTCCTCTCGGTTCATTTCATATCGACCGTCAGTTGACTGATGGCTTAGTAAATGTCCTTAACCGTCAGGATAATCTTGTGCGTTGATGGACAATTGAATAAACAATGTTTTAAATAACAAAAAGATTTTAGAAAATATAATAACTATTACTCGTAGACATTAGAACCCCCCCCGCAATTAAACAACATTCGTGAAGAAATTGACGGATGAAGGGGGGGGGCAGGTGGGAGTGAGGGATCTGCGAGGACATTTGTCAGCAATTAAACACGAAACAGCAGTCCGTTTGATCACGTGATGTTTTGTTGCAAGAATCAAATTTGCTGAGCCTCCTACGGCCTGACAATCAGTGGTCAAGAAGTGATGACGACAACAAGGGTGGTGGTGATGGTGAGGAGGATGTTGGTGATGAGATGGCGATGACAAAAAGTATTGCTACCATATGCTACTATTGTTACTGTGAATGCGTAAATGTCATAAACTTTGATGATGCTCCCAATTACACATCATTTATGACATTGGTTGACATGGTGAAGACGACGACGACGACGACGATGATGATGATGATTGCCATCAACAATGACGTGATGATTCCATGATGACGTCATTATGGAGTCAGAGAAATCCTTCCGAGCTGGGGGCTTTTCGAAATGCTGGCTTCCACTTTTCCTATTTCGCGTGCTCAGATCATTGGGGTGGATGAGAGCATAAATGGAAACATTTGGAAGATGACGACTACTGCGAGGTAGATGATGACGATGACGACGACGATGATGATGGTGATGATTTACAGCTTTTACTTGTTAATTAATTTTATCATTGTTGCGGCAATGATTCAAGTTTTTTTTTTAATTGGTGGCAAATGATGACAAGAATTTCATATGAAATAACAAATTTCATGTATGTGACATTGTGATATCGATGATAATAAAGACCAGCACACAGTTGACTGCGATGATAATTGAACTCTTTAAACCTTAATTAAGAAGCGGCAAAAACAAATCATTGGACAGCTTATTATCATCCTAAAACCCGCGAATCATGCGTAACCAAACTCATTTGTCATTCAAGATGCGCCAGCATCAACAATTGCAGCAGAAATAATTACCTTTATATTGTTATTTATCGAAGCAGACGCAAACTGCTTAAATAGGAATATTTTTATAATAACCTAATTAATAAAACTTTTTCTATTATCTTTGGTCTAAAAAAAAATACCTTAAGGCGACTCAACGCCACCATTGGTAGGTGAGGTTTAAGATAGTGCTGCGATTGGCGTATTCAAACTCGATTGACAGGTTATGCATGAAAGCAAGGTCTGCCATTGGACAAGTATAAATAGTCGCTACATTAAGTAGTGTGGGCGTAGACTCCTACCTGATGAGGAAACGAGTGAAGATTTCTCGTGTTTGATCAATGCACGGATAAATGCGCTTGTCCAAGAAATGTGCTGAAATTCACATTTGTTTACCTTGAGCATTTTAGTTAATAAATATTTCAATCCCTGGCATTAATTCTAAATAAAATAGACACAAAAAGAAGAAACAAAATATTGTACAATCTCTTAAGAGAGTGGTTAAACAATCAATGGCCAATCACCTCATGTTAAGAGAGAAGAGAGAATCACTTATTCATAAAAAACACAGGTTGACCTCATTTTACATCGATGACATAATTTCCGACATCTCGACCTCAGGTGAACTTTCACCTTGTTCTGCCTCCACATCGGTGGTTGTATCACCATGCAGTTGGAAAAAGATATCTTCGTGCGTCACTGGGTTTCCAGTCAGTGAACTCTCAGAGTATCGTAGTCTCCAGACTTACTTCGGTCATTCTGAGCGACAAAAAAAAGTTGAAATTGGCAATTTGAACGCAAGAACAGCCGTAAATCAAAGCCATACTTGGAACTACAGACTCGGGTCTCCACATTTATCCAGGCCAAATCCGTTGCAAAATGAAAGCGATGAAGAGGATCAAACTCAAGTATTGAAATCCAACAAAAACCAGGAATCAGACAGTTTTACCGTTCAGTCTACGAACAACAAAAACAACTTTCTTAAACTACCAACCGTGGGTAGAGAACTTCCTTTTCATCCAAACATCTTCCAGCCACGTCTGCCAAGTTACACGGGAATCAGCCCTGGCCTGCAGGGGTTAGAAGGACACTTTTTGGGCATCTTCCAAGACAATGCACTCCCCGAAACCAGGCAACAAATTTCTGAAGGTTTGAATGTGTCTGTTTAAGTGGAGTAATATTCTTATTTTATTTATTACGTATTGTTTAACCTGCCCTATGGTTGACAAATAAAACAGGTAATTTTCATAAAGGTAATTTCTCAACCTTATCATTTGTTTTAATACTTTTAAGTTTTTAACCTGAAAATAAAAATAACCATGAACGAATGTTGCTTTTTACTATAAATAAATTTTAAGATGCAAATTAATCAGTAAATGTTAAATGTGATTAATAGAGAATTACAATGGATTGACATAAGTAACAACATTTCATAAACAAGTTTCATTGCTTTACCAAACTTTTTATTTAGACATTTGTGAAAATTGCTTATCAGACAAAATAATATTTAATCAAATTTGTCTTCAATGTTCCTAAAACATTTTTGAAACCAAATTCCTAAATTCTACTCGTCTTCAAAACTCGTATCTATTTTCCCTTTTAAACACTAAAGTTGTTGACAATCAATAATTTGTCAATTCTTGCCACGTTTTAAAATTTTTATCCCTGTAATGTTTTGATCCCTGTAATATTTTGCACCAGTTTTAATTCTATTTTACCCATTTACTGCAAATAAAGATGCTTCTATATTCTGACAGGATGTGACTTAAACTTCTTCTTCGGTGGCGATAAGTTTTACCCCAACTACCAATTAACTATCGACCACGGGAACGACCACTACCCCAACCAGCACCACACTTTTCCGGGTCCCTCTGGAACTCAAAGTTCAAACAGGCGAAGGAAGGCACGGACGGTGTTCAGTGATCAGCAACTGAATGGCTTGGAAGAAAGGTTCGAATCTCAAAAGTACCTCTCAACTCCAGAAAGAGTAGAACTTGCCTCCCTTCTCAACCTCTCCGAGACTCAGGTATCACAATGTCACGACTATGTTTTCGATTACATATTAAATATTATAATTACGATTTATAACAATATTGTGTCAACCATTTACTTCTACTACGATAATCCATTTGTAGCTTTGAAATCAATGAGGTTTGTAAAACTCTCGCTAGAATCGGTTTATTTTAGATTAGAAATATTTCACCATCAGTAATTGGTGCATTAATTAAGCAGCAGACGATTGGTTAAACGGAAACAAAACAGGCGCGATTCAAAACTCCATTGAGTTTATGAATCCAAATCATCTCGAACATTCAAATTAATAGGAACTTTAGGAACTCTTTTTCAGTAAGATAGTAAAGACGATTTCGTAGGGGCTATCCATAGAGATAGATGGGGGGCTGGAAAAAGTTTGGCAATTCTTGACAAGGGGGAGTTTAAGTTTAAGATTAATTGACGTCAACAGTGTTATTTTTTTATGATAAAAATCTAAATTTTAACAGATGGATTTATAACATTACTGTTAGTCCTTCAGTTCAGTCGTCACTGCTTGAACGGATTTGCAAAATCTGTAACTTCTATGTTGCTTCACAAGCAGGGCCGCTGTGAGGGGACAAATGCCCAAGGACCCGGTAATTTTTAGGGGCCCTCCCGTGTTTTAAAATATTGAAATTTTACAATTATGACCTTTTTGTGTTTTTCCATTACAAAATTGACATAACATATGGACCCCTGGCCTACTAAAACTACTACTATGATTGTTAGGATCCCGAAATTTCTGTCGGCGGCCTTGTTCACAAGTCATGCTAGAGCAACATGCTCAACATTACCGATAATGCGATCATGGGAATAACAAATTTTAAAACACCTATTTATCAACAAAAAACCTTCAGCCAATTCGAGTGGCTGCCAAAAAGAGCTGATGGCAATTATTGCACAACAGGATCATTCTGATATTTTATGAGCTAAATGATTAGATGAAGATGATGTTGATTTGTCTGGCTTGTCAGTTCAACAAAATAATGGAAATGGTGATTTTGATACTATGCATATTGTTACAATAGAGGAAAATTTGACTTTCGTGGGAAGATTATAGAAGCTGACATTACAAAATGGAGAATAATATTCAGTTTAACAATTATTTTATTTACTTAAAAAAAATAGGCGCAAATTCAAAGTGGTAACACTTTTTTTTACAAGGTACAAAATAAAAATTGTAAAAAACATTTTGGGGGGTCAACTTTTTTACATAATTCTTTAAAAGTTTGACGGTTGTTGACAAGAGGGAGGGAGGGGGCCAAAAATTACCCTAATTTTAATAATTAATAATAATCCATAATTAATGGACGACCCCATAGTTCAATATACATAATGAAGGAATAACTCGCTTGGTCTCTGAGGTTTTTTTCGCAATCTAGCGAACGTAATATAATCGACCAATGGTTGACTAAAAATATACTCATCCAATCATCATAATTTGTTTTACAACAAAAGTTAATCAAACAGGTCAAAACCTGGTTTCAAAACAGAAGAATGAAGCAAAAGAAAGTCCACCGTAAGCCCCAGGAGGCAGACTCCATCGAAGGATTCCTTGGAACCACAGAAGGACCCACAAGTTCGTCAAAAAAATCACCTCCCCACAAGGGCGATTCACCATCGCCGTCTGCATCAAACCGTTCAAAGGAGCTCAAATCACACAACAGAAGCACAATTCAATTCCAAGTTCCCTCGCACATCTTCCATCACCAGTCCTTCCAAAAGCATCGGTTTTCTTCTTAGAATTAAAAGATGCAATTTATCGCGTTCAATTATTGATTCGTTTTCTGAATATCTTGAGAAATGGGTTAAGGAAGGAATGTGGATGCTTTATTTGATTTGTTCATAAAACTAATATTTAATAATAATTTTATGCTTTTTGGATGTTTGGGAAAATTAATTAATCAAATTACGCTTTCAATAACATTGATCTTTAACCTAAGTCTAATATGCAAACTCTGATTCTAAAAAACAGACATTCAAAAAATCGTTGCTAAAAAACAGTGTTCATCAGGAGAGACTAACAAAAATATACTAAAAGCTAAAATGAACTAACAATCAGTAAATAGCAATTACTTACAAATTATGATAGAGCTCTAACCACTCCCTCAACCAGACAACTCAGACCAAGCAAATGTGTTTTTTGTTGTGGTTTACTTCTTTGCCTGTACAAGCACTGATCCAGTAAATAAATCCGTGAAAAGTAACCATTACATCCTTTAAGCACTTTGGACCAACAAAAGTGGTATTTTTTGCCTGCTTGATGTTTTCCACTTTATCACAAAATGAGAAAAACAAAACTTATGTTTCAACAACTCCTACATTTCAATATGCTCATTATTTCTCAAGCTTTATCCAACTTCATTAAGATTAGTAGAACCATTAAATACTGAAGAAGCACCTTCTCAATCAATCACAAAATTACTAAGATGTCATGTTATCATGCATTATATTTAGCAGTTACTTATTACATTTATCTCTTCTTGGATATTGAGAATTTATAAAATAAAAAAACAATTAAAAATTTGTTTTCAATACCATAGTGTAAAATACCAAATCATCCAACTCAATGCATGAAATTTAGTGGGAGGTTAGATACAAGACAAGAGTCGAACCAAAAACCAATTTATTTGTGGCGAAGTCAATGTTGCGGTTCGGCATAGTAAAGCTCAAATTATTTGCTATTCCTGAAGTAACTTTAATGATTTTCAAAATAAGATTTCAAATAAAATGAACATGTGAATAAGTTGCAACTTGAATGTAAAATATAGATTTTCAGACATAAATTTTAACAGATTCAACAAAATAATCCAACTATTAGGCTTTATTATATACAGATATAGGTTTCCTTAGAATCCAACTTTAAACATTTTAACATTCAGACAAATTAAACCAATGCAACGGAAAGAGAATATTTTATGGTCACAATAAGAATTTTTTAATTTTCAAATCAATTTTAAACGGATTGGCAAATAAATGTTTTTAAAACATTTGTAACTAATTAAATTTGTAATTAATTTTTGTAGTAACCTCTAAAGCCATGGATGGAAAATATTTCAAAAACGAAAATAACAAAAAATGCCAAAAACCGGGAGAAAATATTTGATGCATGCTTCCTTAAAATGAATCCGTGTGGTTCTAACGCAGCATAAACATCAGATTTTAAACTATGGAAAATCCTTTGAAACAATAGCAACACTTTTAAAAGGCATTCACTAGTGACATTCGATCACATTTAATACCACCACATTATCATGGACGTTCAGAGAAACGAGATATTTTGGCAAGCTAATATATTCATGGCCATACGCAGACACAAATGACCTGAGGCTCTAAAAATGTCTAGAAGAAGCAGAACCTAAGTCTCATTAAAAGTTCTTCAACAAGAAATTAAAACGTCAATCTTATAACTCACTTCATCAAACGAATATCGTATCAACTCCATCGATCAACTTCACTTATTTCCCCCTGAAAACCTGAGTCAATCACATCTTCTCAGGAAATCAAATGTTGGACGAAATCAATTCAAGATAGAAATCTTTCTTAAAATAATAAACTACTGACAATGTAACTCCGACATGGTTTTGAAAGAAGGAGACCGAAGCGATTCAAGTTTCAACACTTGCAACGTGCCATCTTGAAAAGTGCTGTAAATAACTACTATTTGGGAGATGCTGTCAAACACTTGACATTTTCTGACATTCTAGCAAAGATATGAATCAGAAAATCCTAAATTACAATGAAACAATGAGAGATTTAATAATAGCAGTAGTAATAATATCCAAGTTTTTATACAAAATACGAATTACAATTAGGAGCAAAAGATGTTTTCAATACAATTATGTTTATGTCGAATCAAATGATATCAGTAATAAAAACAGCAACAATGTTATTACTGCATATAATAATATAATAACATTAATATGATTGGTAATGTTAATAACTATAAAATTCACCATTGCAACATATAGTGATGAAACTAACCAAAGACACCATCATCATCATCATCATCATCATCATCATCACAGTTTCAATGGACTGAAAGTTGTCATGATTAAACAAAACATAGTCATCACCATCATCATTGAATGCAACAGTTGACCTGCGTGTTACAACATATGCACCTCTCGTTGAGAGGTCGCGGTGGGATGAGGTCGAGGTCATCCTCGTCGGGATCGAGGTCGAGGTTGTATCCATCTTTGTCCAGTTGTTGGGCCATCTCCCTCTGTGCTTTCTTTGACAACTTGGGCATGGCAAACTCATCTTCTTCACTGTAAGTAATTAGTGTATAGATTATTAGAGCAATAAGTAATTCATTAGTGATTATTGGTCAACTGAATAGGTAATTACTGCCCTTTTCACTACCCTACAAGTAACTTATTGAGTTAACATTGTTGAAACCAATTTTCAGAGCATCTCCGAACACTTAACCAGTACAAGTACCATGAAGTTCTGATGTTTTATTACCTAGTGAGGCAAATTTAAAATGAAATGTTATCCATTATTGTCTTGATCATATAATATATATTGTCATGGTAACAACATCATCATGTCACTTGAGAAAGAATAAACACCTGTCATCGATGTCAATCACCACCAGTGGTTGAATGTCTGTTTCTGAAGCAACATCATTCTTTGAGGGAACCAACAACCTGTAATTTGATTACTCTTTAAGCAGATGATCACTGTTTATTTCTAAAGGCATTTCTCAGAAGTTTACTGACTCAATGTCACATTATAAAGACCTTGTTGTTTCTGTGAAATTGAATTTGCAAAGTTGCTTTGTATTTGTAATCCAAAAAGTAACTAACTGTGATGAAATAAAGCTACTCAAATCAAAAATAAAATAAAATTATCTGGAATAAAAAACCTTTTTCTGGATAGGATGCCTTTTGGCTGAGAGTTGATGTTTGAGCTGAATTTCTTAATATTTGAACGATGCTTTTCTGTTTCATTTGAACAAAATCCTCCACATTTTTAATGAGTAATTACTTTAATAAGTAATAATATTCCAACAAAATGTAAAATTAAAAAACACCATTATTTAAAAACAAAAGTTGCAATGTTATTCACTTTCATGAATTTTTACTGACATGATAAATTATTGTATAATTGTATGATGAATTTAATAGAAATGGAAATACTTATGAAAGGTCGAACATCAAGTTAAAAAACAAATCAGATACAATTAATCTAATCCAACCGATTTTCCTTTGCAGTTCAACAGACTTTTTCAAAGATCTGCTTGATAAGTCTTCTTGTGATCTTCCTATGACATTCTGATTCAAAAATTGTGGTACGCCTTGAAAAATCGTAAAATGATGTCAACTGATGAAAGGAGATTACCTTTTGAGGAATTATCTCTTCACATTTGTCTTCGTTGTTATCATTGATATGGTTGGTATCAACAGCAGCTGCAATCTTTGATTGTTCGGTAACCTCGCAATCAATTCCGCTGTCGTCTTTACCGTCCATTTTAAAATACAAGTCAACAAAACGCGGAGAGAAATGCTATAAATCTGACTGGTCTGCGACAGCCCTCATCTGCCTATGCCAGCATCCGGAGTAAACATAACACAGACAATTAAAACTAAATTTAACCCTAAAAATCAATAAAGCCTTCGTTTAGTAAAGTTTTTAAAACCAGCAAGTATCCTACTTTATTGCTTACATTTAGAAATATTCTCTTTAGTTTTGGGATCAGTCCAAAAGTTTATCCATTGTTGCCTGACATTGCACACTCTTAACATATGTTTAACATACATACTTCCAGAAAAAAAGTAATAATTTTAATCTCTAATATGAAATAACCGTTAAAATTAGCTCTTTAAGTACTTGAAAGTTTCAATATATTTGCATTAATTCAGGTAATTATCACGTTATAACCTTTGAATAAGTTATATCCAACCTTGAAGCATGAAAGACATCTCAACTCTTAAATTTAAAAAAAAAACTAAAAAAAAAACTGGCGAGTTAAAAAAGGTCATACAAGCAAAACATTTAAAGAATTGTGAACTAAGGCTTGTTCCGGCTGAAATTAGCTGAAATGGTGTCCCTGATCCTGTCACCGATTATCCAAATATAAACCTAATGCTACTATATCCGATATAAAAGGCCATTTTGATATCGGATTTTGCTTAACATTAGACATTATTCATTAGCAACAGTAAATTTGAATCAATAATTTTGTGTACTAGCAGACAATAGACGGTCTATAAAACTTAGCAAAGAGATTGTTAAACTTAGAAATAATTAGTTTAGTAATTTTTTAATTTTACATTATGTTTTATATTGACCAATTCCCCTGATCAGCGATTAATTTGAATGATGTCATTTACTTGTGTCAGCCATCTTAGGTTGTTCTATTACGTTTTTGGTCAACTATAAATAGGAAACGAAAACAATAACTATTCCAGCGTCTTGGTTCAACGATTACATTTCGATTCGTCACTGGCTTGACATTTCCTCCTTCATAATGGCACAGAGTTCGGGTGCCGTGCGAGCATTACAATTGGAACTTAAAAAACTGAATGACGAGCCAGTAGAAGGCTTCCAAGTTCGACTCGTCAATGACTCCAACATATTTGAATGGGAAGTGGCTTTGTTCGGTCCTCCTGGTACTCTCTACGAAGGAGGATATTTTAAGGTGGAGTTTTTATTGCAGGCCATATACTTAGGGCTGTATTCTAATTTCAGAGTTTGAATGACCAAGCAAAATTGTGACGAGTTTATTGTTTAACATTAAGTTTAACTCTAATCTTACTACTATCTTGAGCTTGGAAGAACAGTCTTGAAGTTTTATCAAACTAAAAGACAAGGAGAGAATATTGTTTATGAGTTTCTGATATGTTATATCTAATCCATTGTTCTAGACTATTTTATTTGAATTGTTTAGAGGTCATCAATATAAGACATTTTCAGCTTCATGATTCAGTTTCAAATTTACTTTAGGCCATCATGAAGTTTCCATTAGATTATCCTTACTCTCCACCTTCTGTTCGATTCTTGTGCAAGATGTTCCACCCGAATGTGTATGAGGTCAGACATGTTCATTGAGTAGCCCTTCATTTGACGGACAATTACCCAACTAAATGTCAAATTAAAAACTCAGAACGGTTATGTCTGCATATCCATCCTCCACCCGCCCGTAGACGATCCTCAGAGTGGTGAGCACCCCTCCGAGAGATGGAACCCTACACAAAATGTAAGGTGAGTAGCCTTTGGTTTCTTATTGCTAGGCATGTGAACCATGATGATGATATTTGTTGTAGTGATAATTATTATATAATTAAGTTTGGGTAATTGTTATTATTATCCCAAGAGGATAAGTTGTTGGAGGACTTACAATAGTAAAAGATTCTGAGTATAATAGTACAATATGATAATAGGATAAGTTGTTAGGTTAATCATTCCTCTCCCAAGTTGGTCACTCATACTTCCTATGGTTTAGTTGTAGACATTAAATTAACATAGTAGTATTTATACAACAAGGTTAACAATGTTGTGTTTCATAAAACAATCAATGTAGGACATTTAGGTAAATGCTATTGCCAGAAATAATTTTCCATCATTTGTTGTTTTGTCGGCAAAAACTTTATGCTTAATGAGGCCACATTTTTCATGTTTTTTCTTATCTCTAAAATTTCTTGCTTTCTTTGTCTGGGATGATTCCTTAAATGAGGACACAGTTCCATTTACTAATAATCAGTTAAGTTTTTGATTGTTGGATGTTTTAACAATTTTGAATTTTGATGTCACCTCAAATATCACTAATAGATAGATTAATTAAGAAATCTGGATAAGCAATTCAGTGTTTGAAGATTTTTTTTTTCTAAATGAGATTTCAAGTGAAATTTATTCCAAGGTTCTGGTCAACACAATTGCGTAGAGTTCTGAGATTATTTTTTGAGATGGAATGTGAGTTGTGTAAATCATTGCATTTTGATTTTGATAAGGGAGTTTTAATTTTGACACCAAGAAACCTGATAATATTGGAAATCAAAACAAAGAAACCAGGCTTCGATTGTCAGTCATTGCATAAAAATTCAAAATCCTGTGAATCATGATCAGACATTTAGAATAGGAAGAAAGGTGGTTTTCCATTGCTGTCATTGTAAGTATGCTGACTACATACAGGAGGAGTCGAAAGATTGGCCTGGGACAGGAACAGCTAACGAATTGTACATCAGAATACATATCATGTGGTCAAACTACAAACTTATTATCAGTTAGGCCTGAGAAGAAAGAATGCTACGAATGTTGGCAGTGGTTTTCCTCTAATAAAATGTTGTATACATTACATGTGGTTTGCATGGGTTGGGGTGATGTCTAGAGTTAATTTAATATTGTCATTTAAGCCTCTCCACTCATGCATGGGCAGCATTGGGACTTAAACACTTAATTGAAAAATGACATGGAGTTCAATCCATTAATCTCTCATTTGAAATGCTTAATCTCCTCAGCTGAGAACAATGCTTGTCACAAGCATTCACACTGAAGAGATGATGGTTTTGATAAGAGCAGAATATTTAGCATCCAGACTCATTGCTAACAATCATCTGGTCTGATTTGTCACCAAGAACATATATTTCTTGTCAGTTGTTTTTTCAATGCTAAAATTATTTCTTTTAATTGTTTAACCCTGAGTCATGGATAGACGGACTGTCAAAAACTTTCTCACGGTCAACAAGCTCCAGTTAATTTTGCTTAGAGGAAGATATTAATTTCAATTCTAATTGAATTAATTTATTAGTGACTCAAGAAATCCAAATAAAGGACTAGTGATCAATTTTCTTTTCTCAAGTGCGATCGATTATTCTATAAATGATAAATTGCAACAGCAGGAGTCATTATAATTAATGACAAGTTAACATTTAACAAGTTAACTTTTGCTCCAATTCTTTATTGCTGCTCCTTTTTGACATTAACTCATTGTGATGCTCATGATGTTGTTTCAGGACGATTTTGCTCAGCATCATATCCCTACTCAATGAACCAAACACTGCATCACCGGCCAATGTGGACGCCTCAGTTGCTTTCAGAAAGTGGAAAGGTTCTAAGGGGAAAAACAAAGATTACGAAAACATTGTCAGGTTTGTGTCATGGCCATCAATAACTACCAAAAATAAAAAAAACATGAATGCTAATTCACATGGGTTGAATGTCTGTTGAAACAAAAAGTTTGAGATAGGTTGAAGTCTCAAGAATATTTGGCTTAAAATGTACCAATTTTCTGAATGCAACTCTTTCACTATAAAAAAAAACCACTGCCAACTTGCCTGGAATGCAAGTTAATCAGTAAATAAATTTAACAAGTTCTGCAATTAAGTTCAGACATATTGTCCAATAGTATATTGTCTGGTATTAACTTTAGGATAATTTGCAGCCTTCAATGAATGTTTCGGCCCTGAATCCTTACGCTCTCAGGGGCTGGGCCACATCTGGTGATCAGACGGATGTCCCTGTCAGCTTGTTCTTCCTTCCTATCTATACAATATCATAACATACCCTCGAAAATCAATGGACTGTACACTCGATACAAACTACCGCAAAGATAAAAAATTTTACATCCAAAATTGCCATGATATTTAAGAAAATAAATTTGTGAGAGCTCTTGCCATCCGAGAAACATCACTAAAAATGCTACTGCAGCGCTTCCTATATGCCGTTGACATTACAGCTGTCTGGGTGTCTCTTCTTTGACTCTTTTCTGGTGTCTCCGTTGTGGTGGAGTGAGCCGGGACCATCCATATGACAGACTGTCTGTGCTTCTCTTTGACCATGGAGTCTTACATTCGGTCTTTTGTAGTCCAAACCCAATGAGACGCTGATTCTGCGGCCTCAGACAGTTCTTTGCCTAGCTGCCTACCAGTCCTCTCGCAACGACTTCGATGGCAAACAGATGGGCACCTCTTGCCTTGAGATCCAAGTACCATCGCTCTTCAAAGCATTGTTAAGATCCATCTTATCTTTCCATGGGACCGTCTCTTTCAACCAGGATGAAGGAGTTCGTTGCTGTTGATGCCCTCACTAAGTCTGGCCATTTGCTGCTCTCATGTGGCAGTGCCTTTCTCCTTGCAGGTCTGTTGTGACTTCCCATTCTTTGGCTTCAGAAAGCAAGTCCCTTTGGTTCCCATTCTTTTCTTGCAGTGTTGTGGCAAGCCCTCCCTTAAGAAGTATGTTCTTGCTGGTGCAGTTTCATGGGCATTTGCCTGGGAGCATGTCGTCTTTGCTGCCTCAAGTATGATCTGCAAGACCTGTTGTGCCGCCATGTGTAGTGCCCATGGGCAAGAGATTACGTGCATGATGAGAGCAAGTGCCAGAGTGACTGGGAACTTCCGCAAAGTTTGCAGCTGGCGCCTATCCCCCACTTCTGCAAATTGGTCTGAGAAGGGATTACATCATATACTGATCTGATCATGAATGCCGAATGGAGGGGAAACATTCGCCAAATTTCTTTCCATGTGACGGATCTTTGGAGGGCTTCATGCCGTCCTTTGGCCTCACTGGCTTTGTTGCACTGCCAGAATGATTCTTTCCATTTCCACCTGTCTCCTACTCTCTTGAATTATCATGGCTGCTTTGGCTGGTGTGCTTGCTGCGGACCATCTCAAAGTGGTTGCATCTGACTCCATGACAGTCAACCTGAATGAGCTCTCTTATTTCCTCAAGAACTAAAATTGCCTCTGACTTCTCGATCTTTTCTTGCACTCTGAATTTCCGTCCAGAATGGTGTTGCGGCATGACTTCGGGAACTCTGTTGTCTAAAACAAGCTGATCTGATTTTGCTGATCTTGTATTCTTCAACAAGTACCTGAGCGGCAGCCTCAATCATGTGCTCCTATTGTGTAGAGAGCGATCGACGATATTGCTCCATTTTTGTATAATTCTTGCTTGTGGATTGTGGCAATCCTATTTTGTATATTGTAAGTGGCCTGAGAGCAGCTTCGGCAAGAGAATGAATTGTAAAAGCCAGACTTTGAATCTGCCCTGAAGAGGCGTTCTGGTAATTGCATTCAGTCCATCTGACATTTTGGTAACTGTGGCAGCCTCTTGATTTTTGTCACAGAGCAATTCATCAAATACTCTGCCAAGGCTCTTTACCAGCTCTTCAGGATGCGCTGATCTCCAACTGTGAAGTATATCTCTAATGAAGTATGTCCCTGCGAACTTTCCCCATGGTTAGGCAGAATCTTCGAGATTTCACAGATTTGAAAGCCATGTGGCACCAATGGAGTATATTGTACTATACAACCCGGCACTCCGTTTTGAACTGAAGTGTCAATGTACATGTTTTCTGTCATAAAATGAGTGAGCCTTGTGGCCAAACATGAGAAATATATTTTTCCTTCCCCATTTAACAGTGAGATTGGTCGAAACTGATTCAGGCACTTGGATTCCTTTTCCTTAAGGATATATATGCCCTCAGCTATTTTCCATTCACTGTCAACTGAGGAAATGGTCCAGGCTGTTACTAATGTGGTATGGAGCAGCATGAGGGTTCTCAATCATCTTTTTGTAGCAGATATGGAACTCTGTTGGGGCTGGGCACTGAGCTGTTTCTTGCCTTTTTTACAATTCTTCTGACCTTCTCAATCAACGGGCTACTATGCTGAATGGACATGTAGGCAGAGGTTCCTCAGAAATCTCAGATCTCTCTGGAAGAGGCCTGTTGAGAGTGTTGGTGTATGTCTTGTTGAGGCATGCCTCTAGCTCTGCTTGACTAGCAGTCTATATATATATATATATATATTTTAAAATCACAAACATTCTTCTGAAGTGAACCTATCACATTAAACCTCAAACAGGAAACAAGTAAGAGCAACATGGGCCGATGCAGAAAGAGACAACGTGGTCGTGCCAACAACACTCCAAGAATACTGCCTACAGAGCAAGCCAACATCATCTCAAGAGGCTTCTCATGAAATTGACTTTTATGATGACGACTACTTTGACACGAATGACGATGACGATGATGATGACGAGGATGCGACTGCGGGATGTTACCTGGGAGAGGGAGAAGGTGATTCTGGGCATGGGGATTCCTAGGCTAATGGAGTGAATGAGCATTGATGATTGATAAATGAATTAATGGATGGTTTTAGGAAATGATGTTGCATTGGATTTCCATGTTAATTATGTTGACAATGAATCTTTTCTGCATGGAAAGGTCACCAATGGATAATATTGCATGAAATTGGAAACTGATTACGTTTGGATCTGCAAATATTGATCCGTATGATGATGACGATGACGACGTTTGTTATGCGGGTGTGTACATAAAAATTATGATAATCTAAGGGACCGTCTCGACTCAAAAGTTGACCGGAGGTGCCGTCATTTCATCGATTTGATCCCTTGTTTACTTTTCACTTTAAATGAATCACTTGAGATTAGCACCCTGTTTTGTTGATGCTTGTTTGGGTGCTCGCTCATGCCAAGAGGATTCACTGCCTCTCCCATTCATTTTCGGAAGTAAGTGGGCAGGATCACATTGTTTCTTTGCGATCTGCACTTCCGCCATTCGCATTTGGCAGGTCACAAGCATTGAGTTCCAAAGAGAGAATGACAGCATGCCAGAGAATCTTTCAGGTGTTTTCCAATCATTTTAGTTGGCTTTCGACATTTTGCTTATAAAATTTTGTGGGAATGTGCATTTCTCTTCTTGAGCTGATTATCTAACTTCAAAAATTCTTGGACTTCTGCAATGTTGATCACCTGCCTACAGTTATCTTGGCATGATGCTAAGTGATTCAAAGTTTGTCACTAGATTCCTCTGTTAATAATTTTAAAATTGGTTTTATTGGCTGGCGCCAATGAATTTAAGTAATTTAATTAAATGTCTGAATGTGGCAATTTCTTTGTTAACAATAAAAGCTGATCAAAGTCAGTGGGAATGGAGTGATGTTATCCATCTTAGGGCTATGAAGGTAATTGAAATCGATTGGGTTTTATTAAATACCAATGGCTAGATTTACGGACGTTTCTTAGTGTTGCAACGGGGAATTTGGCTCAGACTTGTCACCGTGTCGAATAAGTTTTGTGGCCATGGCTCCCAAGAAATTCAAGCGCCAGCGTTTATGACCTGCTTCTCTGATCCTATGAAAAGTGATCAGTTGCTGAGGACATGCAAATTATGTTAATTTATTGGTTGGCTGTGCTTGTTATTTACAGACTTTCTTCATAACAAATATTTATATGTCGGGGCACTGAAATTTAATGAAAAATAAAATAAATTTTTAAATTTAATAAAGCATGAAAATAGTTATATTTGGTAATTAAAAAATAAATTTTTAAAATTCGGATTTTAAATACCGTGTCTTCAGTAAGTTGCTTCTAATGTTTAAAATTATTTATTTATTGTTATGTTAATATATCATTGAAATTAAATTAAATTAAAAAATTAAATATTTGATATTACATTGTAGTTGTGATATCATTGTATTGACGCTTTTTTATCGTGAGATTGGTTTCTCCGCGTGTTGCTCTTTGGCTTATTAGTTGTAAAAATACGATTAGAAATTAAGTATGACCGATGAAAACGTTCTTGACGACTCGATGGCCGTTGATAAAGAGGCCAGATGGAACAAATTGGTTTCTCGCTGCCAAAAATATGCAAATCCACTCGCATCCCGACACCAAGCCAAAAAGATCTTCAAACTCGTTAAAAAAGGTTGGTTAAATTAATTTTTTACATGGAATTTTTAGGCCTTATCTGATATTGTCCTAGAAGTGTTATTATGTCGATACTTTTGTTAGGTGTTTTTAATCACTATTTCGCATTGCGTCTTTTCAGATTTGTTGTTTAAATTGATCGTGCAGCTTATGCTGGTATCAGTAATTTAGCTAGAATTGCTAGAATGAATAAGAGTTAAAACTAGTTTAAAATTCCTATTTAAATTTGCGTAATTCTTTGGGAGTAACATAGTGATTTGCACTGTTAATAGCGATATAGTTTCCTCTGTAGATTTCATATTAAATATTGGATTAGAAAGTTTAGTATGTTAAATTTTTCACATATTACTCATGATGATTTGGCACATAAACATTAAAGTCTTCCTTTATACTTAATTTTAAAGGCAAGGCATCCAAAGGCTTACGTATGGGAGTGAAGGACATTCAGAAAAGTATGAGAAAAGGTGAAAAAGGGTTAGCCGAATTAAAATTCTAGCTGCAAATATCAATAAATGTGACACAAAGTTATTACAATTTATTTTCTTCAGAATTCTAATTCTTGCTGGAGATGTCACACCAATTGATGTCATCTCACACCTTCCTCTTCTCTGTGAGAAGAACCTCATTCCTTACTGCTACGTTCCTTCCAAGGAGGTTGGTCTATTGAACATTAATTTCTTGTGTGTGACATGTACATATTTCATCAGCTCGATTATTATCCATTGGACATTTTTATGTTTTAGGATTTAGGTTCAGCCACTGGTTCAAAGAGGCAAACATGTGCCATTCTCATAAAAGACCATGCTGACTACAACAAACTCTACAAGGAGTGTTACCAAGTTGTCAAAGAGATGCCCATCCCACTTTAAAAATTCATAACTTTCCTGACAATTCTTCTTGTGACCAGATTTTGAACTTTTTTTGACAACATTTAGTTGAGAATAAAAATTCTCTTTATTCTGGAGTTCCCGAATGTTTTAGAGACAATGCAGGATAAGCTGTTTGGTATGGGGCCATTTTTGGCTTTCTGAGGTTGGATGATTAAACAATCACATTTTTAAGTGGCACTGTTGGTTTGATACTGTCAAGTGAGGCCATTGCCATCTATTTCAGCTGCTTTTTGATTTCCTTGCTAAGGTTGTTATTGTATCAAGTTTGGTGTTGTTTCATGTTTTTTGTGTAAAATGTACATGATAATCTTTCAAATCTGATGAAATCAACTGCTCATGCAACATCTATATGGACACTGTTCTGGATCAGATGTCGGACGGACTGCGTAAGATTACAAACCACAACAAATTTGAAATGAGGACATCAGCTGTAAATGTCAAAAGGACAAGTTTTTGTATTTTGATCTGTATTGGATCAAAAAGATCATTTGACTCAAAGACTGGACGATGTAAATACAATTTAAACATCGATTAAACAAAAATTTAGACGAATTGTATTTGTAGTTGGTGGATATTTTTAAGATGATTATTTTCGGCAATAAAAATAAATATTAGTGTTTTGGTAACTTTTTTTTAAGTTAGCGAACAGGCACGAGAAATTACAAAAGAACTACTGAAAGAGGTTTGGTAAGCAGTAATGTTAGAAGCAGCAGCAGCAGTTATTGATAATAGATATAGTTTGAGACAGACTGCAAAAATTACAAGATTCACTATTCAATACTATGCCGATATATTTAGAAGGTTAAAGTGGCTCATGAAGTTAATGCAGTGATGACATCTTCTGGCTATATATCAAATCGAAAACTTTTTTCTGATGAACAAGAAATATTGATTGCCAAATATTTAATAACTGCTGGTGGTATGTACTATGTACTGTCGCCTAAAGACGCACGAGTTCTCGCCTACCAGTGTGCTTATAGATTTAATGTGAAATTTCATCATCAATGGTCCGCTAACTCTATTGCTGGTGAAGATTGGCTTTCTGTTTTATTTTGCGAAATCCATTACTCTCTTTGCGAATACCATAAGCCACGACCTTGGCCAGAGCCACAAATTTTAATGCAAATTCATAGCCAGTTCCACTACATGATATAATAAAAAATGCATTTTCTGGTTATAATTTGAAAGCTTGAAATGTATATTTTCAAATTTAAAATTTAATGTTTTTTCCTTTTTATTGAATTGAATGTGCTTAATTAAACTTAATCGAACATCTTCAAAAATTAAAAATTACACAAAATATGTTCCTTATTACCTAAAAATCTAAAGTATACAGCTAACAGTCAAATAAACAAAACCAGTTTCAGTACTGCTGCAACCTACCCCTATAGGGATGTAGGGATGGACCCCCAGATATAAAGCTTGAATATAGGCTACAATAATTTTGATTTAATGCGTAAATAAAAAAATGCGGCAACAAAATATGAAAATATTCACCACTGAGGACCCCTCTAAATTGATTAAATTTTGACTCATAAGTAGCGTAGCAATAGAATTTTAAATGAGTGTGTCTGGTAAACCGAGACGAGCAAAGTCGATTCACCTAAAGTGAAGTTTTACTCGAAAACATGCAACCGTCAGCTGTAACAAAAAACATGCTACTCGCAATTTTTCCGTGCAATTCTCTGAGGTGAGGATATGTATTTAGTAATAATTTGATTGGCGATAATAAATTAACGACAAATACATCCAGCCAAAGGATAACAGGTGACTCAGCATCCTTTTCGTCCACCCAAGCTACGTTTTCTGGAAAAGATTTTCTTGCAATCGACAAAGGTCATTCAAAACTCAGTTTAAACTATAACAATAGTTTTGCTCAATAGTAATATTAGTCACTTTTAAACTTAGAATTTTCTGCCCATCCTTATGTTGACGACAATATGTAAATACATATTATATTTAATTGTATTGTGTTATTTATTTACAAATATATTTGTAATGCAATTCACGCAGGCCATGGACAAGGTTCTCCTCGACAGTCTTTGAGGAACACTCAAAGGAACGTGGGTTGGTTTAAACAACTCAGAAGCGAGAAGATACGAAGAATATTGAGAAACTGCTTTCTCAGGTCTGGAAAGCGGCATTTGGTGTCATCGACCCAATAATTAATATTTTAAAATAACATTTTTAAGGAGTAAATCGATAGGCATTCATTTTAGGCCTTATTATTCTTATTATTATTCTGTTGAAGTCATTGCACTGTAAATGTTGCATTTAGGATGTAAATGCTACATTTCATGTTATTTCACTCCTTCAAAATTAAAGTGAAGTATTTCTTTCGCTTTTTAAAACTTTAAATATGTAGCAAATAAATAAATTTTTAATTCTGAGCACGTGAGAGATTTACATTCGAAGTGTTCACATGAAAACTTAATAATGTGAATAAAATCAAATGTAGGCGAACAAATCTCTGGAATGATGATAGGGATCCTGACGCTCCAAAACGATCTGCCGAAGATCGCGAACAATTTGCTGAAGATCGCTGACAATTTCAAAACGGACGAAGTGGTAAAACGATAGATGAATGATCTAACATGCCTTGAATTTTTAGTATCATTTAGTTTTCAAAGACCTTTCGAATGATCTCATTAAGGTTCATTGAATAGCAGCAGAAATAATTGTTTATTAACGTCCGCTGTTTAACTAGATGATCACAGGACGGTGCTCCCGCAACGGGATTCGAATCCGTGCTGCCATCGTGAGAGGCGGTAGATTTCGTAACGGCAAGAAGAGGACAAGCTAAATAAAAACTAATCGAATATACGGTACTGAATTTGGATTATTGAACTCAAAAACCGAGAAAGTTGAAATTACGTGCGAATAAATGATAAACACGTGTTTCCAGTCAAGTGCAAAATATGTTTAGCACTAAATTAAGGCCTGCTAAAATAGACAAATATTAATAGATAATAAATTGATATTTCTGACTGAAAAAAAAAAAAATTATTTCCTTCAATATTTATTTTTTTCCATTTACTGGTTGACCAAACAATGCCATTGAGTGATAGGTTTTCTTGGACCGGCCATCATTTCCGACCAATGTCTCAGTGTCGGTCCTGACGTGTTACATCCTAGAGTTACTTGCCCGATGGCCACCGATTTGCTGAACAGGTTGTGATCCATTGCGGTTAGAACAAGGGACGTGTTCTGTCGAAGAGAATGTTGAGAGAATATCGAAATAATGCTAATTTGAAATTATTTAGCGCATCTACAATGTCTGCTGAGGATAGGAACATCAGCGCAACCAGTTGTACTTGATCAAATGCTTAGCAATATATTTTTCAGAATTTCTTCAGTCTGAAATAACATGCCTTGATCTGGTTCTGGGGCAGAGGCATTGTGAAAGACTCGTTATAATAAGGATTCGAAGATTTCTTCTTTATTGAAGTTTTCTTCTTGTTCAGGATCTTCGATTCGCACATGAGGGAAATCTTGACGTAAGGATCAGCTGGGATGTTTACATGTTCTGCTAATTAGCATCGCTACATTTCGATGCAAAGCTTTTGAAGCATCACATCTTGAATCAAAACATGACTAAAAAGTGTCATTTATTTATTATTTTAGATATAAAAATGATATTGCACACATTAATAATATTAAGTAATTGTAATAAGTATAATACTGAATTATATTTATTGTTATTGTATTTGTTATTATTATTCTTCTTCTTAATATTATTATTGCTATTATTATTTATTATTATCATTATTATCATCATTAAATTATACTCATTAAAATATAATAATTAAAACACATTCATTAAATTACCTGCCACTTTATTTGAGCTTGGAACCTTCAATACCTTTGCCTCCAGAATGGTAACAGTCAGATTTCCTGCTAAGGGAGCATATCGAAGAGTTAAACCAAGTTCCCCCGTTATGCAGTCCTGGAAAAGAATTTACACCTTTGACTTTTGAACTTTGAACTCTTGGGTCAAATTTTTTTACAAAACGTTTTGAAATTACTGCTAAAATATTATCTTTGGTTTAATTTGGATATTCGTTCTGTTTTGTCACGGTTAAGAATTTATCAAATAAAAAAATAAAAAATAAACGCAACTGCTCCATAGAATAACAAATATTTAATTAAAATTAGTATTCATGCAAACATGTTAAACAATATGCTTAACATCATCTGAAGCATCAGGCGGTTGAACATAGGACCACTGTTCAAGCACGTTACTGACATCAACGTATTCCAAAGACATTGAAACCTTTCCTATTTGTTTTTGTTTCGTGAAAGGATCCAAACTGTACACTTTGAATATCAAGGTGCTTTTGTGCAGTTCGGGGATCGAAATCTGAAAATTGGATTTATAAGTTATTCATTTTAACATTTGTAAATATAATAACCATACATAATAAACGGTCCATTAAATACATTATTTTGTTTCATTGCAATAATATTTTTAACTTGGTTAACATTTTTGAAAAATCTTACTTTTATTAAAAAGTTTTGGTTGTAAATAGGATTGAGAGACTTCTCTACCACTTGTGTTTCGTAAGTTTTCGAATGAGGACGAAGATGACACTTGACGAAGGAATCAGCATTTTTACCATCTGCCCTTAGTGGAAGGTCAGCGCATTGGAGGACTGACACTGTGAGCTTTTAAATAATTTTTATGTAATATTGCATTTTGACATTCAGTTGTTATCATCAATATTATTATCTAATTTTCTCTAAGTAATAGTATTTTGTCATTGAAATATCAGAAATACAAATAATTACAACTTGTAATTTAGTCAATATATTTAAGTATCAATATAATTTATATATCAATGTATATGCATATCAGTTATTTAGAATGACATCATTGAATTCGAACAAAAACCTAACAAAATTTTGCAGAATTGTTCTTAAATTAGAATTTGAACAATAAATATGAACAAACTCCATTTTGAATCAAATCATAAAATAAACTTGTTTAAACGTTGTAATAATAATAATAATAATAGAAAAATAGCGTCCATAATTAGTAATTACATCGTTGCTTTGGTAATCGTAGTCGATCGAATAATGTAACCTTCCGAGTCCCACATCTTGGCCTTCCAAATTTGAACCAATCCCACTGAGGTCTTCAAGGTCAGGTTGAATCTGATAGTTAATTTTATAATTTAAAAACATTTTCATAATGACAGTTGTTATTGGTAATTATTAAAGTTATTAGTTATCAGTTCGTACGAGTGAGTGCAACGAGATGAGTTTTGAACTAAGTTTAAAATACTCAGGATGCTCAGGAACATCCAAATCAATAACTTTATAACTAATAATCATAACTAAAGTATTATTTTAATAACTGACATGTAAATGATGATGATGATGACGACGTGAACAACAACAACAACAACAACGACAGCAACAATGGCAACAACGACAACAACAACAACAGCCACATTGGCAACACCAACAACAACAGCAACAACAGCAATAACAACATCAGCAGCAGCAACAACAACAACAACAACAAAAACAACAACAACAACAACAACAACAATAATAATAATAATAATAACAATAATGGTGACATATTTTTCAAGCAACCCATTTATGAAATAAAATCGATAAAAGGAGGCATGACTGAAGCTCGCCCCTGATTTCAATTGCTAGGTTGTTGCGTTGATGACCAAACAACATTCAAACGAAATTACGCATTAACAATCATGTGATATCATGTCATATGTCATCACACCTAGTACACAAGGTATAATTTGACGAAAATATAAATTGAAGACAATGAAGCCTGACATTTGTACCTTCTCCTCGTACGTACGACCCCTCATGGCTTTGACGTCCACCGAGGTCTTGTTCTTAAGTTCGTTCCAGATTTTTCTCACATTTCTTTCTCTGAATCTCTTCAGGCAGCACACAAACATCACAATAAGTACAACGACCAACGACATTCCACCTCCCACACTTATAAGAAGGGCCCACACTGAAATGATCACGATAGCAAATGATCACATCATCAGCAAATGTTGTTCATTATCATTATAGTAAATTATTTTGTAGAACTGATATCATAGCTGGTTGCAAAGTAATATGATTAAAGAAGAAGGCACATGTTCGTAAAGGTTTCGTTAAGTGTGATGGAGAACTTTTGAGGAAAACCCTTTTTTGATTGGTTTTGCGTTTATAAACATTAAAACAATAACATATTTGTAAGTCATTGCAAAATTAGGTTATACTTACGCCATACTTTCGATTTCATTTGGTATTTTATGGTTTCGTTATTTCAATGTAATGTAAATAAATACGCAAATAAGTACATAACTGAATAAATTAATAAAACAACTGATTTTAACCTACATGGAAAATTAGTCATCATCTCGAATGATGCCTTTTTGAATGTCCGATTCACTCATTTACTAAAATAAAAAAAAATACGATAAAAATAAAAATTTTAACTTCAAATAATTATGAATTGATTGAAAATAAATTATTTTTGTGAATTGATTAAATATAAATTATTTGTATGAATGTTAATAATGATCTTAACGGTAGGATGAGATATTATTGATAAATGAGAAATTCAAAATAACATTAAATTATCGTTTGATAAAAAGTTATAATATTAACTTTATTGCCTGTATTAACTATATCAAGCATCACATTTACAATTTTCGTCATTAAAAAGTTGCAATGTGTTTTAGTGTTATTGTTAAATGGTGGAGGTTGTCATATTCAATCATATTCAAAGTTACATCTGCTAAATTGTTGTTGTACGAATATAACATTGCTGTCTCGAATTAACAACTACAACTGTTGCTGTATTTATTAATTAATTAATTAATTTATTTATTAAGCAATCAAGGAAACCTGCTTTCATCATCTGCTTCTGTCGTTAATATTTTCTCAATTCATACATAATCTCAGTCCCAACCTCATTCCTAACATTATTTTAAATTATTTAATTTAATTATTTAAACTATTTTCTTTAAAATACCATTAATAAATACATCCGTTTTGTATTTGTGGACGCTCCCTCCCCATCGAATGCAGGTAGACCAAAGGACATCGATTTCCTATGAAGGCTGATTAATAATCGCATGAATTACAATCCTATCAACAAATTAAACTCAGACCAGAAAATTAAAATAAATAGTATTCGCTCACGTTTATATAATTTTCATTAAATTTTCAGTCAATATTTTAATATTTTCTCTGCAATGTCTTGTTTTTGTGACAACTTCGCTTACAACGAAGACGTCAAAATCTTAATTAAATTGTTAATTTTCAACATGCACTGACATTGACGTGCTTTGTTAAAAATTCGTGGTATAAAGTAAGCATCCATCTTCCTCTTACAGACACTTGTCGCAATAAATCCACCCCATTGTCGCATCCTCATCAACCAGGGTTACAAACTCCCTCCCTAGCGTCTGGAACGCCTCCCTCCCTCGTAAGATCTCAGCCCACCCTAGAGTCCATCATACTCCACTTTAAGCCCCTCTCCAGGATGTCATGAAATAAATCTAAGAATCCAAGTTGATCCCGAGAGTTATTAATAATTAATTAAATTAATCCACCTTTAAACTGCTATAATTTCACCTACCTTCGAAAACTGAGCTGAAATACAATTTCAATGAATTCACGCTTCAATGCAGCCTTCCTAATCTTGAACTCTCAAAGTTCGTTTATTTTGTTTGATTTTATGCTTTTATTTCTGCTTTAGAGCTAATCGAAAGTCGAACCACCTGCTGTGAAAGCATAGATTTTGTTTTCTGAACGCAGGAGCAGATGTGTCCGAAAGTTAGCCACCCCGTTAAATGTGTTAGTTGGATGTTTTTTTTATTTTTCGAATTGATTGGGAATTTATTTACACTATTATCAATTATCATCAATATAAGGGTATTTAAAATAGCATTGGACATGTTTTGGAGGTGATGAAATGCAAATAAAAATTATATTGGTTAAAAAAAAACCTTCACTTGCTTCATTTGTGCAGGTTAAATGGGTTTCTTATAATTTAATCTAATAACAAAGATGATAATAATAATAATAATAAGAAGAAGAATAAAAGTTAATAATAATAAGTAATTTTACAACCAAAGAACACTTAATATCTGCTCAATATTTAAAAATTACTAATTGTTTGTAAATTACTAATTAAATAAAAGGTGATATTGTTATCAAGGCTTAACAAAACACAACAAAACTTAAAGTCGTGATCCCTGCCAAATGGAACTCTTTGCACTTGCATCGCAATAATAATTAATAATGTATTGTATTTAGCCGATCTTTTGAGTGCCTTTCGTATCCGAATGGGATGTGAAGGCACTTTTTAATCGATCTACCATTTATATATCGCCCCTACCCGAGGGCGCTCCCTGGCGGTGCAGGCTGGGTTGCGAAGACCGCACATTACTGTTGCTATTACGACCGTATGCAGGAACGCAACCCATTCGGTCAACCGGAATTAATATTTATCATGCGTTTAATTGTTCAATAAAACAACAACAAATAATAATAATAATAATAATAATAATAATAATAATAATAATTATGATGATGGTGATGATGATGATGATGATGATTATGACGATGATCAACAAACNATAAAACAACAACAAATAATAATAATAATAATAATAATAATTATGATGATGGTGATGATGATGATCGCATAACAATGAGTTTATAGAAGGAAATACCTTTTATAAATCGTCAAAAACTTCCTTGAACATTTGGTATCTCGATCGATTTTTTTCTGCATTTTTTGTTTTAATGTTTCAGGATACGAAATCAACAATTTTAGAAGAAAGTTTCAGAAATTTTGAAAAATTTTGTGCGTCAATACCAGGAATACCAGGAGGGCGAGGAATGTGATGAAGAAGTTATTGATTCCAAAAAGCATTGGCTTAGACCTGATATTTTTACCTTCATTCCAACAGAATCAGCTTTACTTTGAACCAGTGTTATTTTGAAACAGAAACAGTCTATTCGCATCCTCTTCAATATTCCTCCCTCGTCACCCTCCAAGCCATCCTTTTACGAAAACTCTATTTTAAATATTTTCCAAATAAATGACTTTCTGACTGCCATCTCCATGTTCAAATACGCCAACAATCTATTGCCTCAATCGTTTAAAACATTTTACACGTTCATTCTTACGGTTTGCGTTTTTCGGACAAATACAAATACAAATACAATTACAAATACAAATACAAATGTAGACCTGAAGCTTCTCGTACCACGCTCAAAAAATGTTCATTGAGATGTTCTGACCCTCGCATATTTTATTCAATTCCCGCCACCACTACATCCATTCCAATCCATTCGATTGAGTCCACATCCATCTTCAAACATTCTTTTACAAATCACATATTTTAGATAAGTGAAATCATCTCACGTGGATTTTCCCTCAAATTTCTGTTGTTTGAACTGCTGCTTTAATTTTTGCACTTCTGATTGATTCCTTTTTTGACGTTCGACTTTGAATTGTTGCATTGGAACAGGCAGCACATCAGCGGGAGTACAAACCTTCCGGCTGTCCTTTTGTACAAAAATTGTGGCGATATAATGACCACGGAATATTAAATAAATTGTTCAATAAACTGGAATAAAAAAGTGTCACCATCACAAAGATAGTGGTTTAGTTATGCATCCGAAAAACCGAAGGTGGCCGATGTGATAGCTTGTGATTTTTAGTTTGTGGTTTTCCACTTGGTATTTGCGATTCACATATTTTGTTTGAAACTCGGTCAACAACCTTACAATCACTTTTTCCAATGTTTCCGTTTTATTCAAAATAGTAACAAGCACTGAAAAATGCGCAGCGAAAAATGGTAAATTTATTCGCAAAAACAACTTAAATAATTTTAATGTACTGAAATTATTTTCCGTTCATATTCCAGTTTTACTTTTTCAAATTATGTTCGTTCATATTCTGGATCACTGATAGGTAAGCATTTTCGATCTGATTTTAGTTATCGCTCAGGAAACTGACACTGTTTGGAATTAAAATATTAATTAAATTAATAATTAAACTCGTTAATTGGCGCCAATATCAGACATCTATTCGTAATTCAACGAAACTTTTCCCACGTTTGGCGATGAAGGAGCAATCCTCAGCGCATTCGAATCTTTAATTTGAAAAGTTCGAAACTTATTTGCTAACCCCCTCATGAATAAATGGTTAGGCACCTCTGGAACTATTGCACATGAGGCGCTATATAAATTGAAATAATTAATTATCCTTTACTTTCTAGAAAGTGTACTTTCTCACAACAATGAAATGCAATAAATTTTCTACGCTTTCTTTATAGATCGATGCGCATTCAAATGCAAAAATGGGAGTTTGTGACTCAAAGCTTCGGATGAGAATTTTGAGCGATAAAAACAAGTCAGTGCACATCGCCGTGCTGGTGTTCTCCACTCGATGATCTTCTGTGGAAATTCAATGGTCCTCCTTTTAATGTTTCAATTTATTGACTAAAAGAAATATCAACAAGGTCGACTTAGATGATGTCATAATTTTCTTATTGCAATAATTATCAATATTTCTTCTAAATTTAGAGATAAAAGATAACAAAACTTTTATTAATTCAGAATTTAATCATTTTTCTAAAGAGATTCGTGAACATGGATTCTAAAGGATTCTCGTTTAATGAAGTTCCGAGCGGGAATGAGAGCAGACTTCTTTCGGCGCAGGTTTATATTTCATTACATTTAATCGCCTTTCGTTACATTTAATTACATCTAATTACGTTTAATTACTCCTAATTGCACTACAATACACATTTAAATTTCATAAAATTCCATTTTTAAGCATTGCCATCTGGTAAAATATATGTTCAGATTTTAATTACTACTCTTTGCTACTCGAACAGCTAATGAATCTACATGTTTACATCGTTCCTCCCCAAATGTGGAGACACCATCTGCAAAGTGCCTTGGATCGAGCCACGAACGACGCTATTTCTTTAGGTTTTGTCAGGTGATTTTAGGCTCTCATTTGTATGTGCTTACCTGCAAAGTGACTTTTCTAAATGGAAATGTGCCTAAATGAATAAACTTCAATCAAGTGACACTTGGCATTTACGTGTACTGCCTTTTAGAGTTTTGCCGCAGACAACAATTCATGGTTTGAGAACTGAAATATCAAAACAACTTGATTTTGATTGTATCCCAAAAGAATTCGTATTCTTAAAATGCGTTGGAAGATGCTTCACCAAGGTCTGATGAATGTTTTTATTGCTCAATATTTCAGAAATGTTTGAATTAAATAAACTTTTATTGCAATCCAACAGGATAACCTAAATTAACCTTGCAAAATAATGATGCTCTTTTGGCGTCTCAATCACTGTTCAAATTATAGGTTGTTAGCGAGTATTTACCCGTTTATTTACTTATTTATTTCGAACAAAAAAAATCGTCATTTTAAAGTAATGAATTAAAAATGCAAGAACACATAATGCCAGCCTTTATGGATTTAGAATGCATTTTAGAATTTGGAATGCCTCTGACGTCAGTCTTTAATTAAAGCATGTGAATGCATTTGAATGCATTTTGTATATTTGCTGACGCTTCAACATCTCTTTAGATAAAATCGAAGCAAGAAAAACAACTAAAAGTCAAGAACTTCATTCCGCCACAGGTATCTTGTAAATGATGATGATGATGGTGCAATTGAATTTAATTATTTTATTGCTATTAATTAGTTTAATTGATTGATTGATTATCATTATTGTAATTTAATTATTTTGGTATTATTAATTAATTTAATTAATTCATTAAATCAAAACAATTCATTCGTTCTTTAAATCCATTAGAATCGACCAATCATTAATTTGTCTTCTTGGTAAGGCACCAACCCCTGAAATATTCATTCTGGAATCAAATCTTGAACCTTCAACCTCTTCTCCCTCTGCTCCATCAACTTCTTCAACGTCCTCCTCAATTGTTAGCAGTGCTGGAAATTCTTCTGGAAAGGAGAGAACTGGAATATTGAAGCTTCCTCTCATTGGTCAGCCACTTGCTACAGGTGGTTGCTAGGTTTTTAGAATCCAGTTTAAAAATTAACACTTAATTAACTACTCAATTTCTTCACACCTTCCATCATCAGCAGCAGCAGCAGCATCGTCGTCATCATCGGCATCATTCTTTTCATCATCGTCATCGTCATGATCAACTTCCTCTTCATTGTTTACCTCCTCTTTTTGTGGTGTTTTGATAATTATTTCGTTAGTGTAGTTAGGACAAACATTCTCCAATTTATTAACCACTTCCGAAGTTCATGTTGTTAATCAATTAAGAATTAGATTATCAATGGAAGATGTTGTGTGATAAATAATGATCAAGTTTCACGAGCAGCCTTGCCATTGACGCATTCATGCATAAAAAATGTTGATAAATAAGAAATGAGCAGAACATGGTTTCATTGTTATGTAAAATTCTCTCATGTCTGTCTTTGTCTTTTATGTTTTCATCACTGCCATCTTCATCGCCATCGTCCTCGCCCAATGTCGTCATCATCATCTTAATCATCATCATCAAAACAGGTTCATCAAACAAAAGCACAGAGGCATATAATAGGCATGGAAACACCAAAACATTGCCTACCAATGACAACAAGTGTCCGAAAGATTCTCGCGTCAGCAAAGTGGTTGCTGGTGCCACAGAACAAGAGGAGGAAAGCAATGAAGATGAGGGTGATGATGATGATGACAACATTTTTGCTGCTGATGATGACGACAATGGAAGGTGTGAAGAGATTGAAGACGATGAAAGCGTAGATAAAAGGGGAAGCAAAAAGATGGGCATGCTCCCAGCTGGTCGAATCATTTTTGAGTTTTTCAAAGCAGTCGCCAAAAGCAAAAAGAAGGCAAGAGCAAGGCAGCACGCAAAAGACAAGACCGAGGAGGGTCTCCCCAACATCCCCCAGACCAGCGGTCTCTATGACAACCAAAAGAAAGCAGAAGGAAAACATCTAATCACGTGCATGCCGAAGTCTGTAATTGTGCACCACAAAACGGTGGTGGATCCCAGGGAGAAACTCGTGAAAGGCAAATCATCAGCTGTGATGACGTTGTGTCCGGGTTATTGTTCAGACGAGGTACTCTGCGTGGTCTGTCCCGATTGCTTGCCGCTGATGGATGAAGAAGAGAATGAACAGTAAGCGATGATGATTGCAGTTTCGATGATGATGATGATGATGATGACAACGATGACGATGATGATGATGATTGAATTTACAACTAAAGACAGATCTAGTGTTAATAAATATTTATCGTTCATTAATTAATTAATCGATTAAATCCTTTGCAATTAATTTTAAGGTTTGCTAATGATTTCCTATGCATGATTACCAGTCAGTGCTCGTAGGAATTGCCAACGACGATATTACAAAGGATTAATTTGACTCGTATGAAAGAAGAACAATGCAGCATCCAATTCATCCATGCCTGCGTCATTCATTCTTATTGTTGATGTTATCATCATCCGTAATATTGATTCATAATTCATTCTCATATTATCATATTACAAACTTCCAGTTACATGTTACTTGTAACACGTACGACTTTCAATGACTCTCAAAACAATATTATATATTATATTTATTATTATATATATTAATATTATATCCCTTTCAAGCTGTTTATGTGTTTAAGCGAATTGAATAATATTTCATATTTACTAATAAATACCTCAAATTGTGCAGCTCAGAAAGACAACGAATTGATGAACAAAAGAAGATGGACAGTGAGATGGAGCTTAAGAGGCGGATGCAGGTGGAAGAGGTTTATTAATAATTATTATAATCATCGCATCTTTAACACTATCATCAACAACGTCATCGTCATCGACGTCGTCGTCGTCATCATCATCATCATCAAGATCATTGCCATCATAGTAGTCGTTGCACCCGGACCCATTCCAGAAATTGTGAAGGAAAAACAAAAAGAGAACAAAAATTTGAGCTTCCAGGCAACAACAGAGTATTTCTGTCGTGTTTTCGTGTAGTTTTTAATCAATCTCAACATCTCCACACGCGACAAAAGAAACTGTTTTCGTTTCAGGAAAGAAGCAAAAACAAAGAAGCTGAAAAGGGTGAGTGTATTGAAAGTGGTTCATATTTTTGCACCACGCACTTGTTACTCGCCTCGTCAGATTCCAGTCGTTATGACAAAGTCGTGATGTCTTTTTCTAATGATGAGGTCAGTCACCCAATAATCATGCAGCATCAGAGCTTCTCGTCATGTAGTAAAATTCTCGGATGTAGTAAATCATCTCGTGAAGATGTATTGTCTTGATTTCATGAATGGCAGCAGCCTCCTGGAGGAACTGGAACTTCTGAAGAAGAAGAGACAGGAAGGTGAGAAGTTCAAGGAGGAGTTGATGTCTCGTAAGAAAGTCCTCCTTGCCGCTCTGAAAAGTTCGGAAAAGAAAACGGGTTTGTTCTCCTGCTTTGATGGAGTGAAGTGGCTGAAATGATTTCAGAGTATTTCTTCATGTTATTTAAAATAATCTTGTCGTAGGAAGATTTTGGTTTCTTTTTCTAAAAGCCACTGCACTAAGACCTAGGTCATCCAATAATTAATGTACGACAAAATGCTACGAATTTATATTTCCTTGTCACAGCCAACCGAGACACGTGGAAGAAAAAGTATTTCATGGAAAAGAAGCGAACTCCTCCGCTGGAGGAGAGCAACAACAAATTGAAAAAACAACTGGAAATGTTTAACCGGAAAGTAGTTTCCCACTTGGAGCAGCATTCCAGCATGCACTCCACTCGACAGAAGAATCACAACAGGACTCTCAATAAACAGTCCCAGGAGCAGGATATGACTCTGATGCATGTTAGATGGTGCTTTTACCTCCTTTTGTTCAGCTAATTGAGGAATTGTTGAAGCCTTATTGATTCTTCCATTCACTCTGTTTTCCTGCTATTCAAGGAAATGATGAATGAATGGACATATTTTACTGGAAATTCTGATTTCACAAGAAAGCACGATTGATGGTGGATTGCAGCTAACTGATTAAGGGCACCGTTTTGGATGGAACTTGTGACTGCAAGCTAACAAGCAAAGACTAACAATACCTGACTTTGCACCTGATTTTATCTGATTTAAAATTTTATTGATTAGACGGTATTCCAAGTCTTTGGTTAAAAATCTAAATTCAATGAAACAACAAACAAATGTTCGTTTCTAGTTGGAAGCAACCAGGTCGAAGATGGAAGTTGATGCATTGGAAGACAAACTGGAGCAAGTCAAGCTGAAACTTTCTGCAGAAATAAAAGTTTGATGACATCGTTGTCATTTTGAATAAAAAGGATCGACAATGTTGCAGCGCGATAATATAGCAATATATTTTCTATATTTATTTGACTCATATTTTTGCAATAAATCTTCAATCCAGCTTCGAATGCAAGTGGAAAATGTCCTGAAGTCATTAAAGTTGGAACTCGAACAAAGAAAGATCAAACACTTCCCTGGTCGACGCACCCTGGCCGAAGAAGTATCTTGATAATTATGACGAAGTGAATCCGTGAAAAAAGGACTATTAGTACTTTTATCAGTCAATACTTTAATTATTAATTTCGCTCTTTGTCATTCTCTGTGATGCAAGTTGATCCTTACAAATTATCCAGCTAATTAATTGTACACAAATAGGTGCATAAATACAAAGCCTGCGCTGTTTTAACGAAAAAGTGAATAGTTGAAAAAGCAATCTCCTTTAAATGTCGAGCTTTCTTTAACCAAACTTATTCAAATGAAAATATTGAGCCGTTATATTGTAGATATGCATATGTAACAAACAGATTATTTGAACCAAGTCTTTAATCAAAGATTAGAAAGAGCTATTTGTAATTATTAATATTAGGATCGATTTCTTCAGACAACAAAGCCATTATGTCTGAATGAGTTTGATTATTTCATTGTGATTATTTTATATCATGGCTCAGGCTTTTAAGTCTGTTAGTGCTGCTCATAACGTTGACGTCAGATTTTTTTAAATTTAACAAAATTTGCAACATTTAACATAATTTTGTCAGCCAAGTCAGAAATTTACTGAACATTAGTTAAACTAAAATCCAACATAAATCGATGTTTATAATTAAAATGTGAATCATGCTCCAAAGGCACTGCAGACGAGTTCTTCTTAACCCCACCCTTAATAGCACTGACTGCCTGAAGCAATTGCACTTGGTTACCGATCCATAATCGCATCATCTTCAAAATCGCTCTCATGACTTATTGAACTCTCGCGACATCCAATCCATCCTATCTCCAACAGCTCAATCTAGACCACCATGCACCTGTCTTCGTTCATCTTCCACCATTCAACTACGCCAACAAGTTCACAAATCATCTCTCGTCAACAGAGGCTTCTCTTATACCTCTCCTGCTGTCTGGAACGCATTACTCCCCCTCGTAAGAGCTCCACCATCAATGGAGCTCTTCAAACGTCACCTGAAGACCCACCTCTTCAGGATACCAACATGAAGCCAACAAAGACACAAGGCGCCTCTTAAGCTATGCAAATGGCGCATTACAAATTAAATATTATTATTATATATTGATTCTACTTGGTCGTCTACTTTGAAGTCGAATGTTCTGAATATCGCTGATCCCAAGTCCTCTTTAGGCATTTATGGACACTTAATTTGGATTTCTTTGTGAAAGGCAAGGTTTGTTTAGGGTGATTGTCTCAAATTTATAACAGGGAATTGGAAGACAATTAGTAATGCATGTAAATTTATGTAAATTGCATCGATTAATTTATTTAAATATGAATTACTTCATACAATTTTTAATTTATTAATTTAATTTAATTGTCTTTTGCCATTTCAAAATTAATTTTGATGACAAAATATCATAGTTCTCAGTTACTATTTTTGTATTTCCTCATTCGGCACATCACTGCTAGCTTTAGGCCAGCGAATATAAGCCTCTTGTTTACTCGGCCCTGCATTTAAACGCTCTTTATTAATTTAATATTAAAGGAAATAAGGTCGGTATTTTATTTTTTTGTTACTTATTTTAAATTATTTAGTAACTTGTGATAATTCGGGTTAGATTCACCTCGATTTAGTTAGTTCGGGTGGGCCAGACTGTCTATTTAATTGCCCGATAACTGTTCCAGAAATGAACGTAGGGACGAATATTTAATTACGCCGCATATGATAGATCAAGGAGTAGTGACTTTTTCGTTTTACTTCGTGGTCGAAATTTTCCACTGATTATAATGCATGATTTTCGATTAGGGATTGTTACATTAGCCTAAATACGTTTAGGTCGTTGCTTATTGAAATGTAAAAATGACATAGTTCGCAGATTAAGTCATATGGTTTTTGATTTTCAGCCATGGCTTGCGGAGCAACTCTGAAAAGGCACCACGAATTTGATCCTCATCTCGGGATCCCAAATGGTTGCTCACCCAAGAGGATCAAAATCTCATATGAAGACATCATGGCCACAGATACCTATCAGCCATCGCAGAACTTTGTTGAAGCAACACAAAGACTTGCTCATGGTGAGTGAAAATAAAAGATTGCATGAGTAGTCAGTCAGATCAAAATCATCTGAGATAATTTTCTAGAATATTCTTTTTCAGATCAATTGGTGCCAAGAGCACTTCCATCATCGAGCCACTCAATTTTCCAGACTTACTCATCCACCCACTCACCTATCACCTGGAAGAATATAGTCTCCCCCTCATCCTCCCCTAAAAGCACTCAGACCCAGAGTAAAATCACGCAACCAAAGAATGAACCCATGGTGTCTACATCAATAGTTAGTAATTGATTATCTTAACTTTCTGAGCATGTGATAACTGCAATGCTAATAATTTGTAAGGGTAGTTTGATCTTCCAATGTTTGAGGTCAGTTTATAAAACATGTCCTCTACATGTTTGGTTTATAAAACAAGTCCTTGTGTGCAAATATGGCTAAGAATATTTATCTGGAATCGACATCATAATTTCTCTGAGGCATGGCATTTGAAACCCATCACTTGATTTTTATTTAAATTTGCTTTTAGAAATGGCAAGGCTAGTCTTTGCGAAGTTTTTGGTGTGTTTCTTGAGTAGAGTGACTGTTTTCACTGGACTTCAGATGTTTTGTTTTACAAATGCACCACCAATTTTTGTTTAGTTGTCTTATCGTTTTCATTTGCTTTCTTTCAGGCAAGCTATGTGTGCAATCAGTTGGTGGAGGAACACGAGAAGAAGTTGAGGGAGCATTATGAGAGAGTTCTCATCAGAAAACTAGCAGGTTTGCTGTGACTTCAATTGTTTGTAGCTTGTCTTTGTTTTTGGAAACTTTCCATTAAATAAAGTCACTGCAATAAAATGTCACTTTTGAGAGTCAAGGCCATCGCTTAGTTATAGAACGGATCTTATAACGAGACAAATATTTATTGTTTCGATGGTTGAAAGTCATTTGATTGGATTTATAATTGTTAAAATCCTAATGAGGATAGTTATCAGTTTAAAATGCAATCAATAATTTAAGAATATTTTTTCAGAAAAATATGAAAGCTACATCAAATTCAACCATGACCTTTTGAAGGACCGGTTTGGCCAATCTTCTGCCAGTTGTGAGTGCAAGTTATAATTATGCAGATTGATTTTTTAATTAATTATGCTGTCATGGGTATTTCTTTGTATTTCCTGCCATTGCACGCAAAGTTTATATTATTTTGTAGACTAAGCCAGGTGCTTGTCATTTCAAGAACAATTGGTTTTTTTATTTGTTTATTTATTGTTGTTTTGTTGAAATTCTTCATTTTAAAGCATTTAATTGTCAATATTTTTTGTTTTCAGATGTGTCTTAAGGCCCGATAAAGCTTGTTTGGACATTGTACTGCAATGTTTGGAAACATTTTGTTTTATCTCCTTGAACTGTATGATATTATTATTATAGGCTATTCATTATGTTTCTTTCAATAAATGCCTTCCCCTGGCAATTCTCAAACATGTTTTGATAAATCAGCTTTTAAAATGCACTTCTTTGATGTCCATGTTTGATCAGATTAGTGATGCTGCTGATAATTAGGCTGCATCATTAATGGTTTAATTAACTTGTGCCAATAAATTGATATGTCCAGGTTTAATGGCTAGAAGAGCCAAAATTAAGCAGCAGCGACAGACGAAAATTAGGGAACACGTTATGTAAACATAGACGCAACCAATTCCAACATGATGGCCAATCTTCAAAAAGCCGATGAATGCATCCAGAAAATTCAACAGTGGCATCTGCTAAATCAGTTGCAGCTGAATCCTTCCAAGTTTGAGGCTGTGTTATTAGGGACACGCCAGTCCCTCCACAAATTGGGTCTTACTTCTGTCAGCCTCGCCGACACGAGCATACAACTGACTGGACACATAAAACTCCTTGGTGTCACTCTAGACAGCAACCTCTCCCTAGACAAGCATGTTTCTACAGTAGCTCGGTCATGCAACTACCAACTATNGACTGGACACATAAAACTCCTTGGTGTCACTCTAGACAGCAACCTCTCCCTAGACAAGCATGTTTCTACAGTAGCTCGGTCATGCAACTACCAACTATGGTCCCTGCGTCACATCAGGCACCTCCTTACAGTTGATGTGACTGTGGCTCTCTGTCGTTGTCTCATTTTGTCAAGACTTGACTACTGTAACTCCCTGCTTCATCAGCTATCCTCTGCTTCTCTCCAGAAATTGCAGAGGATTCAGCACAAAGCTGCTCGTCTCTTGATCGGAGGCGATATTGAACCGACTGATGCAATGACATCGCTCCACTGGCTTCCGGTCCCTGAAAGAATTAAATTCAAAGTAGCCTTGTTAGTGCACAAGGCTCTGACGACAGGAATGCCAGGCTACATCGCCAGCACTCTCTCCCCGCACTCGCATGTGAGGAGTCTGAGATCGGAGTCATCAAACTTCCTTAACATTCCTATCCCGAGGAACAAGTCTGAAGCTAAGTCCTTCAAGTTCTCCGCCCCTCGGACATGGAATGGTCTTCCCCCACAACTTAGGGCCTCTGATTCGTTCAGCCTCTTCAAGGCGAACCTCAAGACCCACCTTTTCCCTCACCAGCGAAGGACGAAGCGCCCCTGACGCTCTTGTGGCGCTCTATAAATAAATATATTATTATTATAAATTACCAAACACTTAAATGTCAAAATATAATGGAAGTGATGGCTGGTTTCATTGATGAAATTCATTGCCCTGGATGTTACCCAGGGCTGCCAAGAGGGGGCAAATGCCAAAGGCAATTTTTTGGAGCACGCCCAGGTTTTATGATACAATCGCAACCTTTTTATGCTTTTCCATTATCAGATTGTTTGACAACGTCCTAGGTGTAGCCACGAGGGAATCTCCTACCCCTGTTGGTTTGCGCCTTGATATTTTCCTAGATTCGTGTAATTCATAAATAATTTAATGATTATAATGCAGCTCCAGTAAATTAGGAAAGCTTCTGATATTGATATTTATTACATATCACGACTTATAACTAAGTTGCAAGTGTCTTAGCTTTCCTTAAGTGTCTCTAGTCTGAAATTAATTGTTTGCTGTTAGTCCGCCAGCACTGTACTGTTGCGTTATTTTTATTTATAATAAACACATACAAAAAATTGCCCCCTTGCAGCGGTCCGAAATTTCTGTCAATTGTGGACCTCCACCAACCAGAATAACTTTATTTTGCATGGGTTAGGGGTACAGGTTGGCTTGTTGGCCGACACCAATCAAATTGCATCGGGGCCTCCGCCTGTTTAAATCTGGCCATGTGTGGGGGCTACATGAGAAAATTATGGTAGCTAATCTTAATGTTTTGGCCGTTCTTTCGCCGGGTGATAACGTGCATTGTTGGAGCACTGCTTTATTTTGAGGACATCCAAATTTAATGTGGACAATTTCAATGTGCTCCAAGAAATAAAAGCGTGATAAATTGCTCTTATGGAATTTATGCGTAATTTACTCTCTAGGTCGACTTACCAATAGGCATGCGTTCCTTAAGGTATTGCAAACAAAAATGTTCGAATTCTGATATTGCACACCTCCCATGCTAGTACATAGAATATAACGAAAGTTTGATTTTGCCGAAAAAAAGAAAATATTCACAAGCAGGTGAATTTTTTGATTAAAAATTATTTAAATATTTGTTTGGTAAAATAAACATTTCACTGTATAAACGTATGTAAAAGGCTTATTTTGTTGCATATTTCTATTCTCAAGCAACACATATTGATGAGATGCAGTGTGCTCCACGCTGTGGGCTCCTCCTTGATCTCTACTGAGGGTATCCATGATGCCTTGAACCGCGTCGTATCCAATGTGCAGCTCGCTCGGGTATCTCTCCCAAAAGCAGAAACATGAACGTGGGAGAAAATTGATTCTGTCAGGAGACTTTGAGAATTCGTTTAAAAGTCTGTACAACAATATCTCTTTTGGCTTTTAGTGCTCTATTATTGATCTGTAGTTATTAGAAATAAAAACTCTTGTTCTGCGTTGACATTTTTCCAAACATTGTTGCGAAAGTGTGTGAAGAGTTTGTGTCAGGTCCAGAAGAAACAGCACAAAATACAGCACAAAGGACTATCTCAAATACATGGTATCAACACGTATAGCATAAATAGCTTTTTACCAAGAAGTCTTTGTAGTTCAACACAAGTGTCAAAAACTAAAACTCGAACATGATTTAAAAGACTCCATTGCTTTGCCAAGGCAAATGTAGCTTTTGCTTGCTTTTCACCTGTAGTTTAAGTGATGACAAAGGAGTAACAAAAAGTTTACCTTGTTCATATTCAGGGATATCTGAAACTAGAATTCCCAGACATTCTTTTTTTTCTTTTCGAATGTCAGGAACAAGTTGACATCCCAGTGCTATGTCGAATATATTTGGTTCAATTTAAATACATAAGCAATGCAAAAATAGTTTCAGTTGATAAAAATCATTCTTTAGATAAATAATGAGCATAGAAAAACACATTTAATACGTGCTTAATTCAATTTCCAAATATGATGTTCAAACTAGGTGGGCGGGGTCAAATTTTATGAAATTCATGTACAAATTTTTTTTAAACTTGTTTTCAGTTGTTTTTAGCATGGAATGGGCGCATTTTAAAAATAAAAAGAAAAATGATTTTCTGCGTTGAAATGGCCTAATGCTCCCATATATAAAGTGAAAAACGTCGTTTCCCGCAAAATAAGTCCAAACCATCTTAGTTATGCAACGGACTTTAATCAAATAAATAAGTATATTTGTCACGAAATTATCATAATCTTTTGTTAAGTAGCTAACAAGCTATGTTGCAGGTTATTGTTCTGATATTGTTACATCCAGAACCAACCACCTCGGAAATAAGGTATCAACTTCAGTTGAGTTTGTATAACGGCAACTTCTATTGCATCGCAGACGAGGCTAATTCGTCGATGCACTCAAGATCGGCTATTGAATGTTTGAGCAAATGCCATCAAATTCACGATGATCTCCTGAAAGGAGTCAATTTCATGAGTTTAAATGGTAACTGCATGTGTTTTATGCACCACTCCTTGGCACGAGAGGGCCGAAACGAATGTGTGGTTTACTTGGCACACGGTTGGTTCCATTTTGATTTATAATATATGTTTAAAATGAATTGTAAAGTTTGTTAATTAATAAGAACAAACATATGATTATTAATGCATTATTAGTAGTGTAATTAATAAAGCGAATCAGTTTATGAAGTACGTCATACCGCATAGTCATTTTAACCGAATATTTTAAAACAGAATGCCCGTCAGAATTTCAATATCTCTTGAATGGCAGCAAGTGCTATAAACTCATCAACGGATCATGGACTTGGTTCCGAGCCATGAACGTCTGCAATTCGCTCCACAAAGAGTCCCATCCACTTCAGATTCAGAGCAAGATGGAGATCGACGTGGCTTACGCATACTCCCGATTTGTTCTCAGTGGTGAGTTTGGACATGCGTAATGCATATTGTATTTGTATTTAGCCGATCGTTTGTGTGCCTTATGTAGCCGAAGAGGATGTGATGGCACTTTTTAATCAATCTGCTATTTATCAAACGCTCTACCAATGGCGCTCCTTGGCGATGCAGGCTGGATTGCGAACACGACACATCACGACTGTAGCCATTGCCACCGCAACCCTCTGAACTAGCCTGCACGTCTGCTTAAATAATCTTAAAATGCAATTTAATTTAACATAATAATTTGCAATAAATAATTGATGAATGAGCCTGCAAATGTTTACAATAGCCGACGTTGCAGCCTTCAATGATTTACTCAAATTTCTGCATTATTGTTGAACTAAAGTCACTAATATTAAGTTATTTAGTGATTATTTTGAAATTGGAAGTGGTTTTGATTTAAATCGGTCGCGGTTGCAATTGGGTCACTCCCGAAAAGGAACAAATAGCAACGAGAAGCACGAGAGGAGTGTGAAATGTTTGGAGTACTGAGTGCTTGGATTATCACCAAGTTTGCTGAAACTGCCAAAGATTCAAGGAGTTTGTGAAGAAGCAAAATGAAAGAATCGATTTGCTCGTGAAGATTAATGGCGACCACAAAGAGGTGTTAGAAAAACATTGAGAGGTTAGAAGATAAAGTTGATAATCTCATCGAAGATGACGATAAAGAAAAGAATCAAGCTTGGACTGAAATTGTGAAGAAACGAAGTGACACAAAAGTTAAAGACAATCGAAGACAAGGTTCAAATTGTCGATAAGAAATTGGACATAGCTAAAATAATGTAAAGGATGTAGTTGAAAAGGAGAAATATTATAATTTTATTTAGGATTGAAGATAGCAAAGCCAAAGAGGATAAGGAACAGAGAGGGCTGAGGATAGAAACAGTGTCTTGCACTTAACATGCGAGCAGGATGACATCAAAAGGGTCATTAAAATTTGGAAAGTTTCAGCTCTAAAGAAACAATTTTCCCTCCTAGAAACAATAGACCTCTCTCTCTCTCTCTCTCTCTCTCTCTCTCTCTCTCTCTCTTTAATATCTCTCTGTCTTTAATACAATCATTAATCACATATAATTATATCAGATATTTTTCCATCAAATTATTTAACGATTATTTATTTATTTAACATAAAATTATTATTATTACTCAACTTTTGCCTTCCCATTGAAATCGTCAAATGCAACGCATTTTGAAGAACTTTTTCTCCTGACATTAACACTGAATGACGCGACTTAGCGAGTAGGTTTATTACGCAAACCGAAAAAAAGCTCATTGTTTAAGAAAACATTCGTTAAAGGCGGCGCACTTTGAAGAAATTTCTCCTGACATTAAAACTGACTGGCATGATTACCTCAGAAGGCTGCGTAATGCATACTGCGGGATAATGCAGCAGTCGTAATGTGTCGTAATAATTCGTCAAACAAACAAAAGCCCTTTTAAAACATTTCGCAAAGAATTATAAAGCCATCCTTGCAGTTTGATAAAAAGCAAGCCGAAGGTCGCTTCTACGGAAATGCAAAATTGCAATAATCAAGTTAAGTAATAGTCAAATATATTCCCAGGTCGACATATCTTCTATAGAAAATGAAACTCCGGTGATGCGGAGTTCCAGCAGAGATTCTTCAGAGGAGTGAAGTCTTCAAGCGTTTCGGCCCTGACCTCCTGACGCTTTCTGGGATTGGACACCCGTGATCAGTCTCAGATGGCTTGTACTTTATACCTCCAACAATTCTTCTTTATTCTTCCTTTTTCATCCACGTTCTTCGACGCACTTAAAGTCGTCTTTTTATTTTATTTTTTTTTTATTTGATTAAAGTCCGTTGCATAACTAAGATGATTTGGACTTGCTTAAAGTCGGCCTCTTGTTTCTCCGTTTATGTACGCCTAGCATGCGCCGACTTGAGAGGAAACCTCTCGCCGAGCTGAGCTGACAGGAGGCCCTCGCTTCCTACCATTGGCTGCTTAATGAAGACACGCTATTGGCTGTTTCGTTTTGTCCATAACCAACGGGAAGCCGTTTCAGCAGCCTTTGACATTCGTTCCATAACTTTGTTCCTCTCTCTACCTGGCAGGCCAATCTCTCTAATGAAGGTGTAACTGGACCTCCCCACCAATCCCCGTGCTCCAACTTCAATTGCCAAGAAGTGCACTCTAACCCTTTGTCAATGAGGTCCATCGTGATCTCAGAATACCTGTTTTGTTTTAGCACGATGCTTTGCTCCATTCTGTCTTCCCAAGGAACTGCCAGCTCTGCTATGATGATGATATCTGTTATCTTGGATGCCATTACTGCATCTAGCCTTTGTCCACTCTCCTGAATCACCTGGGGATAGTTACCACAGCGCTTAATGCTATCATTTAAAGTTATTTTATTAAATCTTAGTAAAACGAACTGCATATTAGCATAATTTTAAACTACTTGACTTTGTGTTTTAAAGGCGGAGTGATGTGCAGGAGGCTGGCCCAACAGTTCTTCTTTTGGACGTGTGGAATCAGTCTTTTCCAAAACTCCACAAAGCAGCCTTTTAGATGTATGCCTTTTATGAGTTTTTATCTACCCATGAATTTCACACTTTTCTGGGCGCCTGGAGAACCAAATTCTCCGAGTGATGGCAGTAATTACTGCGTTGAATTCTTGAATGGTCGATTTAACGATCAGCTGTGTTCAAATAGTGCTTGTGTCATGTGTGAAATAGATTTAACCTCATCCCATTTAAGACATTGAAGAGAGGTTATTGAGAGATGGTTATTTGTTATTTATTCAAACGCATTCTTGTGGTGTTTAGAAGAGAATATATAATCCCTCTCTGTGTCTTTAACTACGTTATGTTAATTATTTCCTAATTTTGCAAAGACGGTGAAGTTTGTAGTAAAGTAAATATGTTGAACATGACGTGTAATGAATCTATTACAATTTTGGCTGGAGTCGTTGGAAAAAGGATGGCGAAGGTTACCATGATCATCGTTCTTATTTTGAGGGCTTTTTTTTCAAAGGTAGAAAGAGCAAGTTTAACTCCTTGAAAACTATCGACATAAGATAATGTTCTCTTGCATGTCGCCGATTTTCAATTCTTAACCCATATTTTCATTTTGATAAATTATCGCAATCTTACGGAATGGAATGACGATAATTAATAAAGATTAAAGATGAGCATGAAATACATTTCAATCGTCAAATTTTATTTAATGATTCATTTAAAAATAGCATGAACAGATATATTCAATTTTTAGCCATTTTGTGCGTCGATTTGATTATTAAATACTTCTTCATTCTTGTTTTGGTCTCATGAACAACTTGCATATTATTGAGAATGTTTCATTTTAGAAAAATTGGCTGTTTGATCTCTCGATCGCAATTGTTCCACTAATGTTTGGAGATTAATAATGATTCAAACAAGAATCTTGCAATGCTTCTCTTAAATGATCCAAAATTACAGTAATTTGTGTTTCTTATCCACCGGTTAGGTGTCTTACTTGGAGTTAAGAAGTTTCATGATTTTAGTTTGACCAAATGCGTATGTGCTAAGAATCCATTTCTATTTCCTAACAATGACGGGGAGCAGGAGTTTTATGACCCTCGGCGATATTTGATGTCATACTTCGGGGGCTCTCAAGGGAAATGTCAGCCTGTTTCCGAGCCATGATAGGGCGTAAAGTGGATCTTTTCAGCCACTTTATGTGGTATATGGATTTTTAGGTTTTCAACAGTTCCTGAGGCACGAATGGGATTGAAGAATTATAATGGAAATAACTTTAGATTGTTATAGTTTGAGATACATTATTGTAGTTTAACATGGTTATATTACGTAGCCATAAAATATAAATAATATAAATATATATAAAACATGGGTTATGAAGAAGCACCTTTAGAATAGATTGCTCATTTTATCAAAGATTTAATACCCAGTTTGAGGACTGAAACAATATATAAAGCTTAAATTAAAGCCAAAAGAGTAAAAGCACCCAAACAGATTGCATGCGATATATTTTGCGATGAATTAATTACAATATTTCTTGAACCTAACTACCCTAAGGTGATCTTCACATCTAATTATTTCAGTATGTTTAGCTAAGCATTGATTTCGCTTGCTATCAGAAATTCCAAGTCGCACTTACAGATGTATTCATTGAGTTGACTCACATAAAATATTAAAAATAACAATAGCAATTTTCATATAAAGATTATTTGACCAGAAACATAGACATTCGTCAAATAGAATAGTAATGGTATAGTAATTAGTAATCAACAATAATTCTGAACGAACGCGCTCTAATTCATGTCGAGTATTCTATCTAGCGATCAAAATCATAAAGTAATTCAGAGCACTGCCCTGTAAATTCTTTTAGAAAATATTTTAAAAAATTAAACACATATTAAAAACTGTATACAAATATTTTAAGTTTTATTTAATTAATTTTTCTTCAATGTTTTTTTATCACGTAAAGTCTTTGGAATTGTTTATGTTGGGTTCAAACACTGCATATTCGGGCCTGCGTTTAATGGTTTTTATATTTGAAGGTTTTTTTTTAATTTTACGTAAACAACTGATACAAAATTCCCAATCAACGATTTGGATACCAATCCGAAATTATTTCCATTAACCGCATTTGGATTTCATTTATAGTGCAATGTCTTCTACAATTATTTTTAACAAAGTACTAACAGTTTTGAAGATACAAGATAATGATAAAAGGTTATTTGCATTACTTAAAATGTACTTTAACGAAATTTTTATTGTAAGTTTATTGATTTCTGCAGGAAATGTGACATTAATATCACCATAGAAGAAGACATGCATAGCATAAAAAAAGTAATTTTGTTTGAAAATTGGAGCATGAACTTGGCATATTTTGTATTTTTTCCTGGATAATAGATAGAACTCATCAGATTTTTTATTTCCTGAATTGTCTAAATTTAACATGATTAAAAAACTGCCATTTTAATTACTTCAATTTGAAACCAAATGTATACCCATCTTTGATGATTATTTATCCAATTTTACAAGAATAATCAATTGACGGATTAACTAAATTGATTTCTGCTAACTTTTGCAAGGAAGTGACCCTTAGATTGACAGATGAAAAAGATGAATTCTTTTGGTTCCAACTAAAGATAACAGAAGAAGATTTTCAAGTGTAAGGATGTGTAGTCTGCTTGTCTGTAATCCAGTTGATTATTATAATGTTCTGTTATGGTTTGTTTAGCTTGAAGGCACAACAAGAACTATTAATAGATTTCAAGGCCTTCCCACAGATGGTCATACAATTCTTGGAAAACTGCCAGCAGCGAAATGCATATGAAGCTAGCAAGTAAGTCATTCATATCCATGGTCAAATGTCAAGATTATTGGATCGATGAAAGGATGAATGCCTGGGTGGATGATTGGTGAAAACAGGAACCACAACAACAATGATATCAAGTGAAGCAATGATTGTTGTTGAAAGATTCATCTTGCATGTTGGCATCACTTTGTTGAAAGAATTTCAATAAATTCTTGCTTATTTGTATTCAGTGATTTCCACACATTGATAAGCTACCATTCCTTCACTCCACATTTCAATCAATAATCTCCAATCTCAACATCCCCTAACCTTATCCAGGTTCGGCCTCGTCTTTACCCTCTCTGGCGGGGGTCCGTCCAGCGTCGGTCACCTCTCCGTCGTCCAGACGAGCGAATTCAAACAACTCAACCTCCTCCGCTTGGAGTTCCACCCTGGAACGGACGGGGAGGTTAAGAATTACCTCCTCAGCAATCTCAAGACCCTCAAGGTTGGTTATCGTTGTTTGGATTTAGGAGATTACCATTACATTGCAATTTCGTTCTTTCTGAGTTAAATGAATTTATGTGTTTACATTGTCTTCAGTACAAGTTGGAACAGATGACGAATTCCTACAACAAAGTCGAACTCGAGCTCAAAATGTGCAGAGAGTCTCTGACTTCTAAGGTGAATGAAATTTCCAACGAAAGGACCAACAAAGAGGAGAGAATGAAGGAATTAGAAAGACTGCATGAACAGGTGGGTTGTGATTGGTAGTTTATTGTTAGAGATGTATTGCAGGTCGGTTTTTCAACCAATTGTTTGCCAAATATTTTAATTTAATTAAGTATTTGTCGATCAAACTTAATTCTTAGTGGGGGGAATTCTGAGCTGAATGTAGGATTAGATTGAATTAAGATAAGTATCCTGCTATTCACAGGATGATCTTCTTATGATCCACTAATGTCATGTTGAGTGCTTGGTTTTAAAAAATCTAAAAATGGAAATTCTAAAATAATTTGAGACAAAATCCTTCCTCGTTGAATATTCAGAAATTGAACGACATGCAACAGAGGCACAAGGATGAAATGAAAGATTTGCAGGACAGGCATGCCTCAGCATTGAAAAGGGTGGAGCAGAAGGTTTCTGATCTCACTGAAAATGTGCAGGTTCTAAGATGATAATCATGATGATGATGCACAATTATTAATGCTGATTGATTGATTGATAATTTATTTCGACTGCGTTTGTCTTGAGGTGCATATGAATGTCTTGCCATTTGGCTTGCAGGAGAACCACACAAGCAAAATTCTTAAGTTTTTCATTAAAATATTTAATTTTGTCTTAATTTATGTATTGTATACATCCAACAATATATTGTCTCACAATTTTATTTAAATTTCTTTTCATCTACTTCATTTGTTCAATCTTTCACCAAAGGGTCTGAAGGAGACAAAATCAAGGCAGGAGGTTCAAATTGCTGACCTGAAGTCCAACCTGACCTCGCTCGAAGAGGAGAAGAGAGCCATCCAATCAGAGTGCACCAGGGTCAGGAAGGAGGCAGGTGCAATGGAGAAGAAGTTGACCGATCGAGAGGTTCAACTCTCGGAGGTCGTGACTCGGATGAACATGACCGACAAGGAGGTCACGGTCAAGGACGAACTTCTCATGAAGGAGAGGGACCAGCTACACTTGGAGAGAGAGTCGAAGGTAATTAATGAATTGTTGTCAATGTTCTCTTTTAATCGAATCGATTGCTTTGGTTGAGCGGAAAATCAAATAATCTCAATTCTTTGGAGACTAAATACATCCACATACTGTAATATATAAGTCAGACTGCATGAAATGTAAGTTCACTGTTGCTTCTAATGTCCGAAAGCATTGATAAATCTTGTTGCTAACAACCAATTGGTTACTAATTTATTATACTAAGTTGCTAACAGATAATAATAAGTTACTACCTGTTAATAACTTATTTAGTTAATACTAACAGTAAAAATCAACAATAGTTGTGGTTTGCAACAACTGGTAACTTTGTAGAGGAGAATGGAGGAGGAGGTAGACCACTTGAGGAAGGAAGTTGCGAGTGAAAAGGACAAAATGAGGAAAGTCGTCGACAAGTTGAAGAAGACGCACCTCGACTTCGTTCACTTCAAAGAGGACAACAAGGAACTGCAGGCCAAGGTTGATTGCGGATGCATTTCATTGTGATGCGTTCGAGAATTATTTCGTTATTACTTGATTAATTGTGAATTTGTTAACATTGTAACAATATATTGTAACGTACTCGTCGTGATAAGTTGTTAGTGACATTCGTGCACACCAAATGATCGAGCATGCACTCGCATCGATATTTTATTATCCTCTGTTCCTCACGTCCCATTCTCGACTCCTCGCAGTTGGACAGACGGACGCACGTCTCCTTCAAGCAGGAAGAAGTCATCACGAGCCTCAAGAAGGACGTGGAAGAACTGAGGAGGTCAATAGAGAACCTCAGAATGGACAATTCTTCCAAGTCGGAGCAGGCGAGGAGAGTCGAAGAGGACAACAAGAGAATGAGAGAAGAACTCGAAAAGTGTCGGAAGACCCTGACTGAGAACGATAAAAGTATGCTGCTTGCAGGACGATCTTATAACGCTAATTAATTAATTAACTTATTAATTTTACTTGATTAATTTTAATTTTTGTGTATCGAAATGTTTTTGCGCATCGGTTGTTTGATAGATGAACTGTCCAGCTTTGTTGTCTAAGTAATATTTTCATTGCCCAGCAGATTGCTCCTGCATCTGCCTAATTGGCTGCTAATTATTATTGCGTTTATGTTGTGACTGCTTAACTAGTTAGTTAACTAGATCAATTTAAGTGATTATTCGGTAATTATTAATATATTGAACATTCTTAAATGGTGTTATATTTATTATTTTTATTGGCTGCAAATCAATTAATTATTAACATTAATTATTTCTTATATTACTAATAATTATTAATTATTTCAGCGATAAGTTTTCTTAGCAAGCAGCTGAATGAGAATCAAGTCTACCATTTGAAGGATTATTCTCAGAAGGCAAGGGTAAAATGTTTTCCACAGTTGAAACAAATATCACTAGCTGATGTTTGAATAAATAGATTTAGTATGAGTAATAATTAACAAGTAGTAAACAATAAATGTAACAATTCAGGCATTACTTAAATGTTTTTGTCGTCCTTTTGCGTCTTATCCGAGAGGATGTACTTGATTCTTCAGACACCTCCGAGCGGTCCGAACAACAGAAATGTTGGCAATTTCATCGACATCAGAAACAACAACAACAACAGCAACTCCAGGCCTCTCACTTGGTTAGTATTGTGTTGGCTGTTAAATATTAGAAAGCAATCTTCTCATTAATTTGTATTCGCAAATGCTTATTATCCACAGTGAAGACCTCATAGACCCGAAGTATCTCCGCAGTTCGTTCGACGAGTTATCCGGCGAAGCAGATCAGCCCGGTAAGCCGATGTCTCCGACGGTTCCTCCTTCAAACGGACCCCAACATCTCAACGGTCCCTCGAGAGTCGGCCCCGCAACTAGAAATCCCGCCCACTACTCGGGCGTTCCCGCTTCGAGGCAGTCTCAGCCCTCGGTTCAACCCAATCTTCCGAGGTGGGGCATCGGCAGCACCAAGGTCATTTCCCCAAGGCAGCCAGTTAATAGGACTACTGCCCCGCCTCCTCTAGTTAATGCCTACTTTCAAAAACCTCCGAGCTAAACTCGGGCCGAGCGATCGGTCGAACTGTTATTAAATGAAAGTATTATTACCTTGAACTGCTCGTCAGCATTTTGTTACATCCCAATAATTTCTTCCTCGTGGACAGGTTCACATTCCAGGTGGAAGTGCGTTTTCATTTTTCTCCTGCTTGTTTTTAAGATTTTAAACTCCAACTTTTAATTTTCAGTTTTCGTTTTGTCCTGATTTCCAGTGATTTATTAAGATGACATTTTTCCACGCATGATTCCAATCTGTAACATTTGTTGTTTTCTGAATTAAAAATTGACCAACTGCCAAAACTTAAGTTCTTAAAAGATTCGTTTGCTTATTGAATTTTTGTTGAATAAAGGCATTGATTTTAATTGAGTTCCGGAAGAATGTTGTGTCGTATGTTCGAGATATGCTGGGCTGAATCACTCTGGTAAGGTCTTGGGAATGGTTACTACTGCTTAAATCCCAAAAGTTTGTAGAGTAAGTGCTTAATTCGATCACTGCCTTTGGTCTCGTAAGCATTTAAGCCAATTCTTACTGTTAAGGATTGCTCCATTAAGTCATAAGTTTGTTTTGGAGATAAGTCATTGTCATAGTAGGTGAGCATTGTGGAGTATTCTAAAGTGCACTTCCTCGTTCGATTATTAGAGGATTATCCTAAGATTACCTTTTTATTGTTTATCGTCTGTACTGTCTATTGTCCGAGTTTGTATTTGGCTGCTGTAAGCTCGTGGCATTAGGTCCAAGACAATGAAATATGCTTACTCAAAACATGAGTTAAGTTTTAGTTCCAATATTACCAATTGACATGGTTCGTAGAGGTCCTAAAATTTCCTAAAAAGTCCTAAATTTCTGAAACTTGGATTTTTAGTACTAAAATCCATGAAAACAAAAAGTCTAAATACCAGTATTTATGTTAATAATTTCGGTCCTAAAAAACTGAGTAAAAAGTCCTAACTCTCAGTTTCCAAATTCCTGTATGAACCATGAATTGATAATAATCACGAATTTTTGTAAAGATTTCACATGTTCGAACGATTTGAGTGGCACGACTGAGAATAAAACAATGTGACCAAGCATTATCATTTATTTATTCAACCTTTAAAAAGGCGTTAAAAAAGTATATTCTGTCCAATTGTTGAAACTTACATTTCCTCACCCCTTTATCGGTTGAGTTATTTACTTTACCTACTTTTCCTCGGTTGTGTCACAGCATTGCCCCCAGTTAATCTATTTCTTTCATTCGTCAATTTTCTCATGTTCGTCAATAGTAAAATTCGCATCTTTACCCTTATACTACCCATTATATTAAGATTCTTATCTACTTGTCGCAATAAATGTGCTCCCGCATGGTCTAGTGGTTAAGACTTACGCATCTCACGATGGCAGCACGGATTCGAATCCCGTTGCGGGAGCGCCGTCCTAATCGTTCAGCTATGCAACGGACGTTAATGAACAATTATTATTATTATTATTTTTGTCGCAATAATACAATATCTTTGTAACAGGTTATCCCCTGGTCGGGGACTATATTCCCTTGGGATACACCGTGAAGTTTGTTTGATTGGTTCAGAAATAAAATAAACCTTATAATAAAACCTTAAATGTGAATACAACATGCCCTTTGTTGCATGTCATTCAATAGCGTATATTAATGACTTAAAGTTTTAGGAAGTTGCCCCACGACTGGAATCTTTTGCTCTCAAATGCCACCTCCTTGACTACAGTTAAAGGCTTGAGGGAGAAACTCGAAAGCACTTGCTTCAGTGACCTTGAAGTCCATCAATTGATCCCTTGCCACTATAAAGATCGCCAAGAAGTCATTAGATACATACTTTTACTTAATTTTAAAAGTCACGACAAAAATTCAATAACAAATAAAAAAAAATGATTATGACTCTGATATTTCTTTCTATTTGTTCAACTGATTTCAGTAATTCTGGCCTCACGAGCTCGGTCCGAATTTAACCAGCTTTTGTTCTTTCAAGGACCGAAGGAGCTCTCTATTCGAATACATTGTCTTAATTATTTATTCTTGAATATGTTAAATAATATTAAATATTTATTTATGAACATTTATAATTAGGAAGTATTTTCTCAATTGATTTTAATATCTGCCAAGAAGAGTTGTTAAATGCAAAATGCCAGTATGTAAACTTAAATGCTAAATAAAAACAGATAAAGATCACAACCAAGGGTAACGGATTATTTTCAAGTGTTGGTAATGTTGCCTAAATCGCGTACTTCTTCAGTTGTAAAATAAATAGTAAGGAAGCAACAACAACAACAACAACAACATCAACATCAACAACAACAACAACAACAACAACAACAACAACAACATCAACATCAACAACAACAACAACAACAACAACAACAACAACAACAATAATAANCTTCACATCCCATTCGGATATAAAAGGCACTCAAAATATCGGCTAAATACAATACAATTTGAACATCAAGCAAATATGAACTCATAGTGCATCACCGAAACATCAAAAATATAATAGTTTAACTCAATTCTACCCCATTCCAAGCAGACCACACCATTCCACTGTGCACACACACCTCAATCGATCGACCAACAAAGAGCTAAAAGCTTGAACAACCTCTAAAAGTTGGCAACAAAATTGTCTGCAAACTTTGACAAGCAATCCTTTTAAGGCTGCCGATTTCAACTCCACTCCTCACAAAAGCGCCATCACACGAAGCTACGAATTTAATTAAATATAAATGTTTATTGACATAAACATTAATTATCATTAATTCAATATTCACCCATTTCCTCATTTTAGACATGGACAACCTTAAAACAGTCCTGACAGTTTCAGCGTGCTTCCTCCTGACGACTCAGGCACACGAGCAAGCGGAAGGCTTAACTCAAAACACGTTTCGGCTCCTGAACTGCGTCGACGACCACTGCTTCTGCCCAGGAAATGGAAAGGAAAACTCTGAAGAAACTCCAGTTGTCGACGTGGAAAGTTATTTCCCAACAGGAAAAAATTCACTCCGAGAAAGTTCCAACGACGGGAAAGACTCAGAGCCAAACCAAGCGGACAACGAGCCACCAGGACTCCAAGGGACATCAGTGTCTAAGAACAGTCCAAAGTCTCTGAGTCCTCCATCGCATGTTTCCTGTGCAGCCCTCTGCTCGTTGTCCGTGGACTGTGGTGGACTGTTTGTGGACAAGAGCGGGACTGGAAAGTGCATCCGAGTGCAAAAAAGTGGTCTGAAACGGATACTCGATGAGGTGGTGTCACTGAGGATGGTGTTGGGTGTCAGGATGAAGGGCAGGATGATGCCTTGTTCATTATACAGTAAGGTGATTATTATTGTTGCCTTTATTCTTTTGAAAATATTATATTATATTACATTACATTATGTTATGTTATGTTATATTATATTATATTATGTTATATTATATTACGTTATATTATATTATATTATATTATATTATGTTATGTTACGTTATGTCATGTCATGTCATGTCATGTCATGTCATATCATATCATATCATATTATATTATAATATAATTGTCGTAAAAAAAACGACATAAAAATATAAATCACTGAGAAACAAATCAATCAATCAACCAATCACCAATCACCGGTTATTATAACCATTACTATAAAATCACGTTTACTAACTAAATACTTGTAAAGAGTCAGTGACCTCAAATAATTACTCCTCTTACAGCAGGAAGTCACACTGAAGAAGATCAACTTGGAGGACACGGTCCTCGACCAAAACGGATGTCCGTACCTGAAGGTAGCAAAGGACAAACTCCGGGAATACTCCGAGGACTCCCCTGACGAGTGGCAGATCATCCAGCGTAAGATCGACGACACGCTCAACTTTCGAATCAACTGGGAAGACTACAAGCAGGGTTTTGGGGACGTCGACAGGAACTTTTGGTTCGGGCTCGAGCGACTCCACCAGATGACCAAGGACGGGGAGTATGAGCTTAAGATGGAAGCCTTGGTAACGGAAGACACCGGTTAGCAGACTATTTATTACATTGATGTTAAATAAATTTACCGGTAATACGTCAACCACTTCATACTGGTTTATTTAGAGTTGCAAATTATGCAATACATTATTATGTTGTAATTATGACCATTAAATGAAGCGATACAAAATTAATTAAACAAAAAGCCAGAAATCTCTGTGGCAAAGTGATCTACGAGCACGAAGAATTTGAAACTGTCATTGTGGGCCCTGAATCCGAGAGGTACAAGCTCAACCTCGTCACCTCGGATGAGAGGAAAGGGGGTTTGTACTTACACAACGGGGCACCCTTCAAGACCGAGGACATGCCCAACCCAGCCCTCCAAATCCCAAGCATCCATTCCTCCACTGGATGGTGGTGTTCGAACCAGGAAGCCTACGAACCAAACAGGGACATTTCCTCCCTTTTCGTCGGCCTCGGAGAAGGATTCAAGCCAGCTGCTTTCATTCAGCTGAAGATCAGAAAGAAACCATGACTACGACAACAGCAACATCATCAACAACAACAACAACAACAACATCGACAACAACAACATCGACAACAGCAACAACTGGCACCATCATAGCCACTGAAACTACCATTAAAACTGAGACATCAATCGACAACAACAACAACAGAAACAAATGATACAGTTGCAACCACAACAACAACGACGACGACAACAACAGCAGCAACAGCAACAACAACAAAAAACAACAATAATAATAATAATAATAATAATAAAAACTTAAATATCAAAATTTAAATTACGTCAACCGAGAATCAATTTGAAGAAAGTTGTGAAAGATCAAATTAGAGGCTATTGTGGCAATTAAATGAAATGCATTTCATTAGCGAAGGAATAACGATAACGATACAGAGTTTGAATAACAGAGTAGGAATAACGATAACGATGCAGAGTTTGAATAACAGAGTAGGAATAACGATAACGATGCAGAGTTTGAATAACAGAGTAGGAATAACGATAACGATACAGAGTTTGATTAGAGTGGTGTATATTCAACAGAACTTCAAGACCACAACAAAATAGACCCCTCTCAATCTCCATAAGAACACCGCATTACATCAACCATGGCAGTAACGTCACATTACATTGTTACATCTCATTACATTATAAACAACATTTAACATCACATTACGTTGTAAACAACATTAACAGCGAGCTGAAGCAGTTAACCACAGACCGACACACCTCACGAGAGAGAGAGAAGTTATTCGTCCTTTATGTCAGACTATTTTAAGTTGTCGGTCGACAGGCGAGCACATTGTTGCGCTGTTTTTAGAATTTTAACTGACATACGGCTTGGATTGAATTGAAATCGGTCATTCATTTGAAGAAGAGCAGAGCGATGTTTCACTATGTTGAACCTTTCAGAATGCGAGGCACGCTTGAGTCCGTGCTCTGAAGTCGTCTGCTCTTAAATTCAATTTTTCAATGTGTGTTTTTAGTTTCGACAGTTGAACTGCTCGTTTGGGATTATTCTCTCCACCGGAAGTCTCTCCACTTTGAGACCGGAAGTTCTAAACGGTTGTTGATCAAGTTTTTAAATGATTACGATTTTTATTTTAAAAGTTATTTTAAAAGTTGGTGTTTTTTTATTTCCGCCTTGTTCACTTTTAAAGTCATGCACACATTTCGTTGACAAATATTTAACTGACACAAAATAAGGACGTGTTAAAATGGAAGTCTGGGTATTTTTAGTGTACCTAAAATAAACGACATGCTCTTCAGAAGGATAAATGCAGATAGTGCCAGGTTAATTTCGTTAACTGAAAAGTTATGAAAATCAATCCAACCAAATAATATACTTATTTTTATTATTTCCATGAATACATTTATTTATTCATATGATGAATATACATTGATTATTACTTTTTAAAATTTTTCCTTTACCTCTTATTTATTTCCAGAAGTCACTTTCTATAATGGACAACACTCCTCAAAGTGCCACAGTCTCAGAACTGAGAAAAATATTCATGAAAAACTCGCCTACTACTAATCGTGACATGCTGAGAAAATTCTTGAAGCCTTCTCTCAAAGGGAGCATTCATGCCGTAGAACCAAACACGTGCTCAAAGAATTCCGTTAAATTCGACCTTAAAACTCGATCGACGCACAACTCAGGCTTCAAAAGAAACGCCGAGCAAAAGAAACACGAACGTTTTGAGAAAACAGAATCCGTCAGACGCTTAAATGGCTTCAAAATTCTTTCTGAGAAACAAGATAGCACGGATAAGAGTTTCAGACCTAACGTTAAGAATTCATTCATTAACATTCAGCCATCATTCAGCATTGCCTTACAACAGCCTTCCTCTACCAGAAGTGATGACCAACATTCACACTTACCATCAAATCATTTTGGAACTCGCAATCGAAATCAGCAAATGGTTTACGAAATCAATTTAAGTAAAATTCTGAGAAACGAGACTACTGGACGTCAAAACATGAATGGGTTTCATGAAAATCACACCATTGGAGCATCAAACGAAGACAATAACGCTTCACTGACTAATTCTGAAGACAGCGGTTTCTTTATCGAACATTCAAATTCCAGTTATAAAGACTCCGGATCGGAAACGTCCAACCTAGATGCGTCGGTGACCGTCGGAACGGGAGGTCATCCGATAAAAAAAGGGGAACCAATTGTCGAAGGTATCATCGTAAACACAGGCAGTCACAACTGCCTCGCGTTCGAAAGAAGAGCCGCCAGACAGCAAGACGATGGATGGATTCATTCAGAAAAGAAGTTTTCAAGTTTCATTCAAACACAGCCACCAGATTATTTCTCCAACACTTACGAGGGAGGAACGACCAATCGAGCTTTGAGGAGGAATGAAAGTGAGCCTCATTCGGGCCATTTCAGACGCAAAGAGCCTGCGAACCGACAACGAGTAGAATCTATCAAGAGATATTCAGTCCATCAGCTTCATCATCGCCAGCACAACTTGCATCGTAGGCCATACAGAAACGTGACAAGGATATCAGTAGGAAACGAAGATGTCAACGATACAGTATACTTCAGTGAACCTGAATACATCGATGACGACGAAGATGTGAAGTGGAACAACATCAAGACTGATCCACACAGAACCCAATCTCAAGACATCCTTCTTCATTCAGTTTCGAGTGAATGGAGTGATGACGTCGATCAAAACTCAGCGAAACAAACCTCTGAGCGTGCACCGCCTCCTCTGGGAAAAGCAAGTAGAAGTTCAGTAGGAAAAGGTTGTGTGAGAAGACACACATGCGAGGTGGATTTCAGTGGTAGACTGCACGAGGAATACCGAGATGTGAACAGAGACATCGGTGGCAGTCTCAACAGCCTTGTCAGTCGATCCAAATCACATCCAATCACAAGATCTTTGAGCGAATTGAGTTTCACAATCGACTTGACGGACGTGGTCAAGCAAAATGACAATTACAGGGTTTCCCTTGTCATGTCCCCTACTGACGATCGACCCTTCAGTTTTAGCGGAAGTTCCACAAAACTCGACCAACGAGATGTTGCAGTTCAAGCAAAAGAGGCTTCGATCTTTAGTAATCTCCAGTCGGAAGTTGATAAGCTGGGAACATCTTCAATTTGTTCCAATAAAAGTTTTGAAGGCACGAAAATTTCTCAGAGGCACCAGCAACACCAAGATCATCAACAACCAAAGTACCAACCCCAAAATCATCAAAAGCAGGAACATTTGCAGCAGAAACAAGAACGGCAGAATAAACAAGAAAAAGAACAAAATGAAGCAAAGGTTCCTAAAAACAACTCCAAACCTCAAAGAAAGGAAAGCGTTCTTAGCAGAATTTTCAACACGAGCTTCACAATGGCCAGAAAGGGTTTCAGAGAGAAGTGGTCGCAGAGGAGAAATGGAGCAAATGAGAAGAAAGAAAGCAAAACAAATGATCAACAACCTTCGATGGAAAGATGTTTTTCAGGACGCCAACTTAACAGTTTCGAATCTAACAAAACTGTAACAACAAGAAATAAGAAGACGTTTCTGCCTCAGACGAGCAAACTGCACAGTTCTGAAACAACTTCAGATGACAGTTTGTTGGATGATATCGATGAAAGTTGGATGGATGAGTTTGAGGATGAAAAGAGTTTTTCCAAGTATCAAATGTGGGACTTTGAGGATAAACTCAAAGGAAAGCCAAACAAATCAGAGGAGAACAACTGCCAGAATAATGGGACAGATAAAGGTCAGAATGGATTTGAAATAATTTTATTACTAACTTCACAATATGCCACTATGATAAAATAACGAACTGACTGTGTCTGAGTTTGATTCCATTCAAATAAATTTTTATTTAACTCAATTTTATGAATACATTTATACTTTATTTTATCTCAAAGCCTCATCATCATTCTCACTGTAATAATTGGTCTTGTCGTTAAAACCACAAAATTAAAAAATATATTTTGATAATTTCACCAGGATGGATTAAAGCTGTGGATGTTCTTTCATTACTTAAAAACTCTCACAAGGATTCGGTGACAGAAACTGTTGAAATTCTCCATGAGACTAAATTGAAAAGCAGTATGCCGAAGATCTTCTTGAAAGAAGACGTGCTGAACATCATCACGATAGAAGACATCGCCAACGAGAACAAAAATAAAATAAAAAGGACTATTTACGTCGACATGAAAGCAAATAAATCAAGGATGGACTTATTATCGAATATCGCGAAGATCGCGAAGTCTTGCGGTGAGCCAGTAATAAACGGAGAGTTAGACAACTTTGATTTGTTGTCTCAGGAGGAGAATTTGGAAGTGTTAGCAAAGTTAATTACTTTGTCCGAAATGAACAAACTGTCGAAACTGGAGCGAGTCCCTGTAGATTTTTGATTTAAAACTTTCTCGTGAACTGAATCTTTCAAGTGCAAGCAATTGATTTTTTATTCGGATTCATTCATGGATTTTAATCAATTTGTTAGAGTTTCTCAGGACTTCGATCGCATGGTTTGCTAGCATTTTTGTCAGTGACATTGTCATCGATCTTTCACGCAATACTCGATTACTTGCATGTCATACTTTTTACTGATGAATGACATCTAAGCTCTCTAAGGCCACAACAATGCTCTTGTCAGCCATGCAATAAGACCGAAAATGGATCTATTGAAATAGAAGACGCCTAAGAAGCTACGTTCGCAATTTTTACGATTATAAAAAACACATCATCTAATTGCCGCGGTAACAAACAAATGAAGAAGCGACTACGAGGACAACGTTTCTCGTGTCAAGAATCAAGAGAGAGACATGTTTAATACTTCACCAATCTCATCTAAAAAGGAGGCCGAATCGATCAAATCGTCGCCAAATGATGCCCTGGCAGGAACTTTCACTTCTGCTTGTCTTTCCAAGTTCATGTCCGCCAACCTCGGTTGCATGACGTACAGGTTCTCAGATCTCCTGGTTTGACCTTGACATCTCACTCCTTCATTTCTTTGGCTTTCCACTCTTGAAGCACGACCCTCTCTGACGTAATCAACTCCTACCTGAAACCTCTTTCTTTCTTCACCAGGTTTTCG
>MPNW01000775.1:12298-26616 GCA_011800805.1 Hirudo medicinalis | reverse complement strand
TGAGGAAAAGCATAAGAAACGTTCCACAAACGCCCGAAATGAACTATGAGGAGCTGAATGGGATTCCCGATGAAGCCAAAAATAGATCGTCAGTTTGTAATTAGGTGAACTCCACCGATGGTTCACTTGTTATTACCTCACATGTTGTTCTCCTAAAATAAGCTCTGGCGTTGGACACGTTTTAAGGTCGTAAGTCTTGATTAGCAAGCACATTTCTCGATCCATCTCCATCGAAAAGGAAGCGGAATAAATTTGAAAAATGTAAAACAGAAAGTAACAATAACAACAAACTCGTGACGAATTGTTGCCGAGTCGACTAAGCTACTTTCGATTTCAGAATAACGACTGAAATGTGAGTTATCTCACGATGGAAGAACACAGCTTATGTAGAGATATTTCATCAACAAACAAACGATCGCAGGATACAATCGAGAAACTCGATAAGCAGTCGAGTGATAAGATGACGATAAGAGCTGATGATACTCAGTGAAGATAAACAGATAACATGATATCACAAAATTTTAAACTAAAATAGGAGAAATCTGTGAAAAACTTAATGAAACTCAATGTTTTTTAGCTGAGATTCCACGTGTACTTCATCATCACCATAACCATCATCACATAAATTCATTGTCAATCCTCGAAGGTAAGTCCCACGGCCAGGGTTTCAAATGCTGGTGCTGAGGGACTGAGGCATGGGAGGTTGGTAGCACCTGACGTGCTCCATGGGTGCAGCATCGCTCTCGTTCGACTTGAGGTACTTACTGAGCACGGCAAAGATCTGCCCGTTGAGGATTTGGAACTTTCTGATGCGTTCTACCATCTTCTTCAGAGACTGCAAAATGAGAGCCAACGACAAGGATGATTTGTTGCATGAGACAAAATAAAATAAAGTGGGATGAGTCGAAAAAAGAAAAAAAGAATTTAGAAAATTTACAAATTTAGAAAAAAACGTTTAAATAAAGTCGTGACATTCTCAAAACCAGAGACATTCACTACATGCAGGTCCACAAAGTTTGTTAAAAGAAAGTGAGAATGTCAACTCAGTTCCATTCATCCATCTGACCACCATGCAGCTCTCCTCACCACAGTTCCATTGCAGAGTTCGTCCTTCATGTCGACTCTGTTGACCTTGAGGATGTGGTAGGAGAAGTCGAGGACGTCGAACCTTCTGTGCTGATCGAGTAAGATGATGATGGCACATCCTGCCCAGTTCAAACCCTCGCCAAAGAGTTGCCTGGTGATGATGATGATGATGATGATCAGCTGATTACAGAAGCTAACAACCCACTTTATGGTCAATAACCTCAAATAACACCATCAGCAAACTTTAAGAACTCAAAAAGTGTCCAAGTTATTAGAAATTATAATTCAACAGAAAATCTCTAAAAACCCTTCGACATCAAATTGAATCCACCCACTCGATGGTGAACTCGTTTTCTCCGACGGGCATGCAGTAAACGAACTGGATGGCACTCCAGAGCCTGTGAAACTCCAGGCACTCGTCCACCAGCATCACTCCGTTCTGGGGCTGCTGAGCATTTCCATGCCAAACCTGGTCCTCGAGGTGGGACTTGATCCTGGACAGGACGACCTCGAACACCGACAACCCACAGCAGAGCCTCTCCCTGGTCAGCAGGTCTCCGTCCATGGCTATGTCCGCCTGTCGCTGAGTTCCCAGTTTGGAGATGACGGGGACGACCTGGAGGGCCGCGTACTTTGCCTCGAGACGTTTCATCATGGCCTTCATCTCCGCTTCCCTCTCCTTCTTGTTGTCTCCCTCTTTTCAATTTGAACACAAAACAAATCACTTCGAGAACAATTCTGAGATGCTTTTTACATCTTAATGAAATTATTAGTTGAAAGCATATTTTAATATAATAAAACATCAATTACAAATATTCTGTGGAAATCAAATCTGTTGTTCAGAAGACATCTTAAAGAAGAATGAGACCTTTGAAAGAGAGGAATGGCTTGGGAATGATATTCTGGAAGGGAGCAGCATGCTTCAAATCTGAAACTTCATCCTGAGACTGTAAAAGGTCATACAATTTTGAAGAGAACAACCTCCAGTATTTATCAGTAAATAAATGAATGAATAATTAAACCAGGCATTAAAAAGATTTCAAGGCACGACTCACCAAGCTCTGCTCAACAAGGAGGCAGAAGAGGATGGCGTTTCCGATCTCCCTGAACGTTTGGAAGATTTCCGTCCTCAGGTCCGGATACTGGATGATGCTGTTGAGTTGTGCCAGGTAGTAATTCAAAACACCTGCATTTCAATACGAGGTTCAATCTCTAAGCTGTTTGGTGGTTGTTGTATTCTTATTTTTGATGATGATGATATGATGATGATAACAATGATCTAGGCACTGGATAGCCTCTGTTTTTGCTAAATCTCAATATCAGTGACAATCATTCACTTAACAAACAATTTGTGTCCAAATAAATGCAATTTAATTGCTAAATTCCACAAAAACAGGAAAACCTGGCGATCCGTAGTCATATCTCGGGAGTTTGCAAGTCTTTGGCATGGCAGTCATTAGAGTCTTTATGTAGTCCATCAACGTTCCCTGGAGCTGAATATTAATTAAGTAATAATTGAAGTTGATAATGAAATACTTTACAAACGGATAACTAAGTTCATCTCCAATCCAATGATGTTGCTCAGACAACCTACCAGGTTCCTGACTATTTTAAGCAGTTCCTCGATGACGACGGCGATCCCCTGGTAGCCGAGCAGACGAGCGATGACGTGGAAGTGAGGGAAGCCGACAAAATTGTTGTAGAGGGAGAAGATGGCACCGAACGAATGACTGAGCGGCTGGTTGATGAGTTAAAAATGGAGGCCTTCAAATAACAATAACTTTATTTTTAGTCCTGTTGTGATGGCTTACTTTGGTTCCCCAGAAGAACTGGACAGAGGCACTGGGAGGTTTGTCTCTCGAGATGGCAGGTGAGAAGGACATCGCCGTCTTCACAAACCTGACACATTTCAAGGTCATTTGACTTCTTAGGACAATAACGATGTAATTGTTTACTTAAAAAGATTAAAAATAAAATTGTCATTCTATAAATTGCTTAGAATTATTTCAAATAATTTCAAACAAACCCAACCTATTGGTGGCAGCGTTGTAGCAGTAGTTGGGCAGGAAGTCATAGTTGAGCTCCCAGAAGACATGAAGAGTGATTCGACCATAAGGAGCAGAAACGTTGTGGTTGGCCTCTCTGAACATGGCATCAAAGTCATTCAAGGACAGGTACTTGGCCAGCAGTTTGTGGGTCAGTCTGTTGCATTCAATCAGGGCTTCCAACTCCTGAGTGTCAGCATTTTTAATAAATTAATCTTTAAGAAAAAACACCGCGTTACAACCAAGCAAAACGTGCGACAAAATGTCTTGCTTTTATTGAAGTTTAATAATAAATTCTTAAAAATCGAGATTAAATCGCTGGAACAACTAACCACAATCCCAGTGAGGTCTCCACTCTCAAACTTGCTGATCGCATTGTCCAATGATTTCTGGAGGGAAGCATTGATCCTCTGGGATATGAGTCTATTCAGGTCGATGGATCTACCGAGAAGCTGATAAACGACAGAAGACTCACAATTCATCAACAACCGACATAATTAGAGAATTATCAGTTGAAATAAAACAATCGACAATTGTAAAACTCCCAAACTGATTGCTTTGTCATAAAAACTGAGAATAATAATGATAATAACAATAATAGTAATAATGATTTTTGCAAGGCACTAAACATAGAAAATCAGCAAGAGCAACATACCTGGATGTGCCTCTGCTTTAGGAGGGTGTGATATCTGTTGGAGGCAGGGAAGGGCATCTTCACATTCAACTTTGCACATTCGACTCTGAATCTCCGATCCAGAATTATGCTGCAAATCAAGCAGAGTAAAGAAATGTTCAGTTGGTAAATATTACAGTCATAGAAATAAAAGTAACATTGAACTGCAAACGAATTAATACAAGACTAATAATATGACTAATAATTGCACATCCAAAATCATATTATTCTGGTGCTAGAGATGATAATGATGATGAGAAAAGTAACTGTCAAAGACACACCTCCCAGTCCAGTGCTTGTAATAAACAAAAATCTGATCGCTCAATTTGTAGACAAACTGGTCGAAGCACAAATTCACCTGATAATCACAAAAAAAAAACTGTTTAAATAATCATTAATCAATCAATCAACCAATCAGTCAATCGATCGATCAATCAATGATCGTTAACTTATTGACTGTAATACACAGAAGAATTTTCCAGAGTGTCCTTAAAAATTGTTCGGAAATACCAACCTCGGCCTCGACTTCATCGTAAAGAAATTGTTTCTTGAACTGGTGGAGAGCATAGTGCGCACTGTCGTTGTACAGATCCAATGGGCACAGAATGTATCTGTAGTCGAATAACGGGAGGTTAACTTCGTTTGCGATGCACACGCAACAACACACACAACGACTCACGACCCAGACGACTCGCATGCTTTCAAATTCTCATGCATTAAATACGAATAAAACCGGGTAAAAAAATGACTTCATTTCAAAAGACGTCACGGTCGACATTGAACTCGCAAAATGTAATAACAAATGATAACAATAACAAATGATAACAATAACAAATGATAACAATAACAAATGATAACAATAACAAATGATAACAATAACAAATCTTACGTCCCGACGACGAACGAATCGAGTGTTTCTAAAAATAACATCCAATAGCATTCTAACTCCATCATCGAGGGCTCCTTGGTCTCCAGTATGTGGTCGGTCAGTATCCACGGCAACGACATTTCGATTGGAAACTTTTCAAAATGTAAAAAGTCATTACATTTGAAAGTGAATTTGAAGCCTAAAGAATATTCTAATCGAGCCAATCGACCAATCGAGCGGTCGTACACCAGTCGAGACAAAGGCGAAAGTAGTGTGTGGGCAGTCACCTGTATTTTCTTTCCCATGGTCATCTCCAGGTAAAACTCTCTGTACCAGAGCTGAGACAAGTCACAACATTCGTGCAGGGATTCTGGAGGAACAAAACAGATTTTCAAGCTTCTTAAAATAAATGACATTTGGGGGAGGAGCTTCTTTTAGCTATTTTTAACTTTTTAATATTAGAAATGCTCTGACAAGCAATAACTAGTAAAAATGACTAGAACATATTAGCCTGGTAAATGGGAAATATTAAAGTTGTAATCAGAAATACATGTTAAGCATTATTTTTTATTTTTATGCATGAAGCGACACCAGATAACTGATTACAGTAACTGACTGTTGAAGCTGAGCAAGTAAGTCCAGAAGAATGAATTCTTGTGGAAGGTGTCGATGAATGCGAGATGCTGAACGTCCACTTCCTTCTTCAAGGTCTTCTTTCCTCCTCCCTTGTCCGACAACAGCGACTCCAACATGGTCCTCGCCATGTAGAGCTGGAAACGATGAAACAACAGGTAAATGTAAGAATCACAAAACACAATCAACTGCTCGTTCGGTGCTAACTCCAACTGCATTCTGCTGAGAAAACAAAACCATGTTATTTAGTTATTTAATAAAAACTCTTTCCTCAATACGACTTAATATTTTAACAATCGTTTAGTTAATGAATAATAATACTTAAATTATTGTTAAGTTATTGAAGTTCAAAATCCAGTTCAAAAGCAACCTGAGTGCTCGAAGGTCCGACATTTCTCCTCGGAACTTTGATCTTGAACGTGTCGTCGTCCTTCTTACCTCTGAGGGCGGGGTCGTCCTGCGGCTCCACCCCCCTCAGCCAATCGGCGCAGGTCTCCCTGACGGAAACTATGATGCTGTAAAATGGCCCTTATCATTTGAATCACTCGATCGCAGTTAATTGGATGATCAACAAATTAAACGTAATAATAATTAAACCCTCAAACAGAAGAAGTAATCATAAATATTAATGAGTTAATTATAATAACTCCACCTCCTGATCAAATCCTTCTTGTTCTTGATAGCCTTCCTCAGAGGATCCCTGAGTTGAACCTGTACGAAGTCCTGCAGTTCTGCGTACACGTTTTTCCTGATGGCATCCATGAAGACGGCTTCCATTCTCAGCATCAACACCTGGAGTCCTTTGATCATTCCGATCACCTCGATGAGTGCAAACTTTTCCTCGCTCGAGTAATTGTACCTCGTCGACTGCAGAAAACATTAGCATAATTAGTATAGAAAACTTCGCTAATTACTAAAAATTATTCAAAATGAAAAAGCACAGATTTGCATAATCCTCAAAGCAGAAAAAATTAACGAGGTCTTACTCTTTCATATTCTTCTGCATCTTGAGGGCAGTCCCTGTTCTGATAAGGGTCTGTCGGGTGCAGCAATTTCCACGAATACTGGAAGATTCACGTCACCATCATCGTCAACAAAGTTATCACCAACAAAATTGCACCGAACTGTCGAGAAATCGAATGTTTCCTCACCAATTCCATGATGCGGACATTCCAGGAAGAAAGCAATTGGAGGCCCTGAAGAGCCAACTGAGTCAGTCTCTTGTTCTCCTCGTCCGAACGCGTCAACTCCCTCTGGGTCGTGATCACCTGATCGTACAATTCGATGACATTGAAATTGCTTGATGACATTATTTGATAATACTATTTAATAACGTTATTTAATTAATATTTTTAAATTGCTTCTCGGTTTAAAATGCCGAAAAGAATGAACGCATCCAAGGACGAAGCCACGGAAACAAACGATTTGACATCCTGACACGAAAATATCCTCTCGTGACCGTCGCACGCGACGCCGGCAACCACGCAAAACGAACGAGATCGTCAGATGGATGCCACGTGTGATAGCAAGCTCGATAGATAACAGTGCCCCAAGGACAACCTCGTTACTATGTCTGGCCAATTCGCTGATGTATCTGACGTGTTCCTCTCTCATGGACTCGAGTGCCGGCAGCAGGATCGCTTGAGGACTCATCTTAAAATTAATTTCAATTAATTAATTACAGAACAGAGTTGGAAATTTAAAAAAAATGGAATTTGTGATGTTTAAGTTAATTTTAGCATTTAAATTTTAAATAAATTTCCATTCGGCGTGCAGGTTGGTCGAATGGGTTACGTTCCTGCAAACGACGGTAACGACAACAGTCGTAATGTGTCGTGTTCGAAACCCAGCCTGCACTGCCGCAAGCACCCTTAGGAAGGAGCGATATATAAATGGTTAAAAGCGCCTCTGACGCTATGCATATGGCGCTATATAAATGAACTACAATTACAATTACAATTCCTTAGCATTTCTTGCAATTAACTTTCAACTGGATTAATAAACATTTCTTAACAACAACAACAACAACTCAACTGTCAAGCCTCATTAACAGTGTCTATTAAAAATGTACTTACAAGAAAAGCATTTCAATGAAAACCTGGTTGGACATGCAGAGTGGCCACTTGGATGGGTCGAAGTTGGGACTCGTTTTGATGTAATTGAAAGGTGCGATCTGCATGTCTCCAAACAACGGAACAACCTCCACTTGCTGGAATTATTCTCAATGGAGTCACTTTGCATTTATTGAATGCTGATTCACAGGATTAAATAGAAAATAACAACAACAAAGGCAGATGAACAAGAATTAAACCTTGAAGATTTTGTCGATCTTAGACAAGTTGAGCTTCTTCTTGTTGTCGAGTTTGTAAATCGTGATCTCCTTGTGCTCCTTGCTGTCCAGCATGAAAAGTCCAAATCCCATCACCTTAAATCACACGACATTTAACAGACCGATCGCGCATTTACTCCTCGTTGCCAATAATTATAATAATTACAAATAATCAAGTGGGGAAAATAACGAGCACCATTTTAAATGAATCATGGACGAGCATCGAGTTTAGCATAATAATATATTTATGAATTATAATTAATTAATTATATTCAATCAGGTCCAAGTTTGAGCAGACGTGGGTTGCTGGTTCCAACCTTGACAAGCATGTGTTTCTCACTGGGGAGCAGGTACATCCTGTTCTCGTACATGTACACGGCCAAGTTGACAACATCGCATATGAGATCCTCAAAGCCTGGTATCTATTGATGCAATGAATATTTTATCATTAATTACAATAAATTGAATGCATGAAATTCCATCCATCACCTCTTGCACAGCCTGCCTCAGAGTGTTCCTGATCCTGTTCTGAGTGGCAAGAAACATCGACAGGTTCTGGGACTCTTGAAATGTCAGAGGGTCTGATAAGAACTTGAGAAATTGGACAGCCTGATAATAAGTTTATTTGTAAGATTTAAGCAGTGATTATTACAATTTAGCCAATTAATTTTACTGAGAAAACTCCATTTCATTAAACTGGCCTTAGCAATTCAAGAAACAACTAACAAACAAACCTCCTGTAGGCAGAATAGTCGTTCTTGACCGACGACTTCATGTTCTTGAGCTCGTCGAGCACCGCAAACATGTTGATGAGTTTGCCGAGGGTCAGCAGGTACGCCTCGGACACGAAGTCGTTCTTCTTCTCCTTGTGGCAGAGTCTCTTCACCTCGTTGCTGAACTTTACGATGCAAGCATTCTGCAGGTGATCGAATAATTTATGGTGTTTGGGGAATTCTGAATATGAAGTTGAAGTGCAATTCAAAATGCAAAACCTGGAAGACCAGGAGATCTCTGAGTTTTTGAACTTGCGGAGTGAGGACCTCCACGACCTTCTCGTAAATTTCTACTCTGTTCGGCTGCTCGTTCGATTTTATCTGCAACATTAATAAAACAACAAGGGATATTAATGACATCCGTTCATTTTTCCTTTCATTAATTATGAAAATAAAATTAAGTGCTTGCATTAAGTCACATCCAAAATTTGAAATTGTTTAAAAAAAAACAATAACAACTGGGCCAGTAATGAGTCTCTAGCAACCATTTGATATCAAAAGGATGACCCCATTGCACTGAAAAAATTCCCCAATAAACTTGTTTGTTAATCCACATGTGAATGAATGTACTTAATTAAGCATTAATTAATGCAACTTCTGAAAGTGTAAATGCATAATAACCTGTGGAAGAGCTCTCGAACAACACCTCCAAGTATATAGCATGATGGCATGTCGTTCACCCTCCTCCAAACATTCATTCTGTCGTGATCAACATTCAACTATATTTGAAAAATTTAAAACATCAGTAGCAATGTAGCAATGCCTCCTATTCAAAGTAATTTCCAAAGATTTCATATAATGCAAGGCAATGTAACAGTTACAAGCTATGCCAACCAGTTTTGCATGTATGGTTGCCTCTTCACTATATCTGGCCATTCCAGTAATGAAGGCCCCTCTGTCCTCAAAGTTGGTGTGCTTGTTCACCTGATAGTGGATGGAGAGGGTGGCAGCATCGATGCATGGCTGCTGATCAGGAAGTGGGAGTTCATCCAGCACATCCACATTCTGCATAGCATCACTGAGTGTTATCTTCTCCATTGTAAAAATCTTCTAGCCACAGATTAATGTTGTTATCCCTTTTGGCTTTTATTAAAAATCATTTATACGATGTAGTCCTGAATCCTATTGATTTTTTATATTTTCAACTCCCAAGAAGATAAATTGGTCGAAGTAGTAACTGAATTTTCAACCAGTTTGTTCGTAGTACGATAATTCCCTTCTTCCAATAAAAATTTAAAATAATGTCTAATTCATCATGAAACTCTGATTTATTCAACAAACATCAGCGGACAACCCACGTAACAAAACATGGCGCATTTGTAAACAATTCTTAAAGGAAAGTAGGACAAGCCGGTTTTAATTATTAATTTTTGAAACAGTTATTTATAAATTACAAAAAACATTTTTCAAATAACTGTACACTCTCGAATAGCTCTAAAAATTAGCAATTTGCAAGATATTTACAGGATCGAGAAGACAAAAGCACGAATCATTGGCGAGACTTTAAGGTTATTACAGCAATAAAATAACTCCCTAGTTAATATTTGCCATTAGATCTAAATACTACTTTATACTTTAAATTATTCCGGTCAATACGATTCGTTGTGAAATTCAGAATTACAAAAGAATACCAGTAGTTGCCGTTTATCCCCGTCGCATTTTCCATCCAATTCCGGCCTCAAATTGAACTTCCAAAGAGACAGAATAAACCCTTTTTCTCTCTTCCTCACCCCATCTTTACCATTATTCGTGATTGGATATATATTTGTTTCCAGAAATAAATGCTTGTTGGCCGCTTCCTTTCTCATCATTCATTCTCATGCCAACGTCTGAGTTGATACCAATTTAATGATTTTAAATTTTTATTAATCACCCACTCTTAACCTCTTAAAGACATTCTATATCTGCCTGTATGAATTCTGACATATTTGAGGTGCTTTAGACATTTACAAAGATGCAAGTGATGTGGATCCGTTAATACTTTTAACAAATTAACTTATTTTAATAACATTAAAATAATACTTGATCTTTATAACAAATAATTAATTTTTATGCAAATGATACAAACTAAATCTCAAATTTTATCTTTATTAAATTACACAAATGATACAAACTAAATCTCAAAGCAAGTAAGTGGATAGTCCAACTGGCTGGCTAATAACAAAATTCCAAAATAATAAGAACTTGATGGCTGAGAGAACCAGACTAAAACCAACACTTTGTTCTAAGTATTGCCCAATTGAATGAGGCACTGTTGAAAGTAATCAGGCGTCTAGCATTGCAGGGGAGTGGTGAAATAAGTCGTGGAATTTTATCAAAGCGTTTAAATTGCCAAGTTTTATCGAATGCCATATGGTAAGCATAACAAACCCATTAAAGCGGACGTCAGACCAAAAAGAATCCGAACTAAAATTGGTTTGAACACACCATGACGAACTTTGCCAAATGATAAAGAGTTTCCTGAAAAGATCACGTCATCTTCCCAAGATTTCCTGATTGACAGTAAAACATCTGAAGTTGTTTGAACAAACTACCAGGAAAATACCACATCATTGAAATAACAACGTACAAGCACCAAACAAAGTGGTCAATGGGCAACTTAGAAAAGTTGTGCTCGAAACAAGATGATGAGGCATTAAAAACTCAAAGGCAATTTTTATAATAACTCAAAATCTGCAATTATCATCAGCATCCACTGGAGGACGAGGTTAGGTTTTCATCTCTGTCGATAATTCCAGAAAACATCACATGAAAGAATGAAGTCCATCCTTATCTTCTAGTATATCATTCTCTTGAAGGACCTGAAAAGAAATTGGAAAATATTAGAGGAGCCATTATTCTTAAATATACAGAATGCTGGTAAAAACACAAAAACATGCCTCATCGAGGTCTTGCCTCCATCTTTTGGCGATCCAATCGACATTAGCCAACAATTCTTCTCCATTGTCATAGTAGTCTCCGATGAACTTCTTTTCAATTCGGCACATGTCTTCCGACAAGTAACCAAGATCTGCCAATTCCGGGGGCATTTCCCAAACAGAAATAAGTCCAAGTCTTGAAAACAGATACTGCAATGGAATATTATTTTATCAAATTCCAACTTGAAGTCAGCATGATCATTACCATCAACCCTAGAAAGGAAAGCCATGAATTTGAAACTTACTTTCTGGTTCTCTATTTGTATGATTAATTCTTTAAACCCCTCCCAGTCTTCACAAATGTGGTCGATGACACGAAAGCAACGACGGATTGCTCCGAGAGGCCCTGCATGGAATATTGTAGAGAGCAGAGTGAGCACAATCAGTGGCTCACTCACATTTTCCTGATTGTTCAAAAATGTATGCAGCCATGTCATCTTCTCATCAATTTGAACCACCCCATTAAGAAATGACCTGCATTAATGCAAGATCAAGTAGTTAACGCTGCACTGCCAAAGATGTATTCTTCAAATTACAACATGTCACATAAAACAATGCACTTGATTCCCATTAAAAACTGTGATAAAAAAAAACAAACATATCAAAATCTGTTGCTTTCAATGCTTTGAGCAGGAACTGGATCTGGTCCAAAGTGGTGGTCATGAAGTCTCCCAATGCCTTTCTTCTCCAGGCAAGCTCTCGTCTTTTAAAGCGGTCCTCTTTGATCTTGCAGTAATAGTAATTTTAAATAAAATATTTTTAGCATTAAAACAAATAAAAGGTTACTAAAACATTATTGAATCCATGAGTGTTCTTACCACCAACATCATCTTCTCATGCATAACTTTATTCAGTTCAATTATGCTGAAGAGAGAAATTGCCAACTCCTTTTTCATTTGATGCGGCAGTCCGCGAAGAAAGTGGCTGGAGAAAAGATTCCTTTTATGCCATGTCTCAAAGACCTCAAAATCAGTGTAAACCCATTCTCTAGATGTCTGATTCCCTCTCTGAAGCATCCACTTCAGTCTGAAAATAGTCTGTCCCAGTGGTGATGAAAATTTTCCTTTGAGTCTGAAAGAAGCAAATCTACATAACAACCCAAGAAAGATGATTGTTTAATCATTTGTATTGAAGATATTGTGGCTGTGGTAACTTCATATTTTAATAATTACTGAATATTCATCATTCAGAATTGTATTCAACATATATATATCTCTTAATACTGCACTTATAAACCACATAAACACTCAGCATTAAAATTAATTCTCATTCAGTGGGTAATCAATACAAATGATTATTGCATAATAATGATTTCCAACCACTAGGAATGAAATTATAACCCAAAAGAGGATGAAAATCAACATACTTCATATATTTCAGAATGCAGATATATAGATCATCAAAACTTGCTTGATCATCATCAGTTGCTGAATTAAATAGCTTTGCAATGACAAAATTGCTGAAGTCTGTGATGAAATGTTCCTGAAAAAGTGTACAAGCATGTCATTTTAGGTTATCATGGTAACTGCTCACCCAACCCAATGATTCAGCACAGGTAAGACAAGTAATAATAGTTAAAACAGGATGAAAAAAGTATCTTAATCTTAAAACAAAAGGAACCACAGTGGGGCTTACCCCGTATTCTGTTCTCTTATCATTAACCCACTTGTCAAGTTTGAGATACTCTCTGCGAGAGGCCAGGCAGGCCAAATCAATAACAAATGTATTGGGAGGAGCATTTAATAATGTTGATAGAGCCTGTTTAATGAAACATTAGCCTGTTATTGATGAAATGACATTGGCATGAAGGTTGGCCGAATGGGTCGTGTTCCTGCATGTGGTCGAAATAGCAACAGTCGTAATGTGTTGTGTTCGCAACCCAGCCTGCAACGCCAGGGAGCACCCTCAGGTAGGGGCGTTATTTAAATGGTAGATAGATTAAAAAATGCCTTCTCATCCCATTTGGATACATAAAGCAATCAAAAGATCGGCTAAATACAAATGAGTTGAAATATCCCTCGATTGTTAGCCATTGTTAATATAAACGGAACCCGCATTTCTATTAAATTGCAACTCATAAAGCTGCACAAAACAGTTACTATAAATCATCTTCAAATCCCAGATCTTGCAGAAAGAAAAATCTCAGGCCACAATGCTCGTGCAGTACTTAGAAATAATAATAATTATAATATATATAAAATAATGATAATAAATGCACAAAAAGGTAAAAGTTCTAACCTTGAGATCCTGGACCATATCAAATATCCCAGCCAATCTTGATGAATCAGTGCTATACCATTTGGCCATGGCCCTCAACACCATCGTTCTCATCTTTAGATTACCCTGGATATGCCAGGTGAAGGTCAAGACTGACAAGGCATTGTTGTGCTGTCCAAAGAATATCGGTAGCAGAGTTGGTATTAGTTCTTCATTGAAAAAATGCCAGCGATCCTGCCAAGCAGCATATTTTCAACTTATTCTCCATTAATTTAACCACTGATATGAATAGCTTATGATACCAACTGTCTTCAGGATGCCAATGAGAAGTAGGTCAGGGCATTGAGTCATAGGAAATTTCAGGAGTTCAAGCACTTGGGATTGAAGCCCATCATCAGACAATGATAAGAGGACATTGATGAGTTCGAGAGACTTCCTTTTAATTTAAAGGTGGTTCAATAAGTTTGATATTTCAGGCACATTTTACTACAATTTGTATAGTTACATGCAATGTCATGCTGTCTTGAATGAGCCATGCAACTTACAGCATTGCAAATTATAATAACTGAACACCTCCTAGCATCTTACTAACGAAGTGATTAGTTAATAGTGGATGGCTTACCATGTTGCTATGTCTCTCAGCTTATCGTCGGGTGGGTTCTTCAAGAAGGACACGTCGACGGATGTGTAAGCAAAGTTAGCAAAACAGAAAACATCTGGATATTTTAGAGCATTTGATATCCAAGAGATCTAGATGAGAAAACATTAAGTGAATT